>CAJNOL010002693.1:0-33302 GCA_905250125.1 Rotaria sordida | reverse complement strand
AACACGATTCATTCGAATACGATCATTTGGACAGGTATTATCAGCATGAACGATGCAAATTGTTTCTCGACATTTACTTTGAAGCATCACCGCATTACCACTAATTAATTGTAAATCATTCATTTTTTGTTGTGATAATGTAACAACACTATTATCACCATTAATAGCATTATCAATAATTAAACGATTTGGAAGTTCTTTACGATTTAATATAGATGTTGCATATTTTTCTTCTTTATTTGGATCGACTGGTTTAGCCATTTGTTTAGATTTTTCCTTTTTTTTTTGCAAATTCCAACCAAAAAAAACCAAAACACTGTATATGATTAAATCTACAAATATAGTTTCATATAGAGACAAAATGAAAAGAAGAAAAACATATTTATTCTTATTTTAATGCAATCAATAAAAGATCTACACAAATAAGAACAATAAATCACATTTTTTTTTCTAAAAAAGATTCGATCGTTACCAATTATCTCAACAGTAAACTTTGTCAAAATCGTGATTTTCGAAGTCCAATTGTAGACGAACGATAGGTTCTATAGATGGTCTGACTAAAAATGGTACGAGTTGGATCTCGATACTTGTGGTTCACGTTTGAGCGAGTGTTTTGTGGCTTTTCGTTCTCGAGATCTTTTGAACAGAAAATGACCACTTTTTTGCGTACGTCAAGTAAGTAAAAGAAAAAAAAAAAGAAAACTCGCGAAGGATATTTGTGTACTAACTATATGCGCTATCTCTCTATACGTATATATAGGTCCTTTTTTCCTCTCTCTTCTCTTCTTTATTTCTTGCGCAATATCTATCTATTTTCTTTTTCATACACATGTCGAACATTTCTTTCCTTCATCATTAAAACCTCGAAATTCATATTTGATTTTTCGTTCCATCTCTTTCTCTTCTTATTGCGCAGTTGGAAAAGAAGATACCTGACCGACTTCGTTTGCTCTACTTAATGTTTAAACTAAGTGCATGTGAAAGAATGTACCTAGATTATCTTTTTCGTTTTTGTTTTCTCTCTATATATATGCCCTCAAAAAAAAATAGTTTTACTCTGTATTTCTCATTTATTGTAGCTGTAAAAACACGTTTATTTAAAACTAATTATATATTCTGAAAGCCCGTGGAGTTTTCTATCATTCTGTATATTTACTTATTTTTTTTTGCATTCATTTATTGAAAAAATTATCTGAACGCAATGAAGACACCCTCATGTCCAGATTCTCACAGACTTGATTTTTTTCTTTGTCATCAAAACTAGTTTTGACAGCTTTTCAAGACTATATTCAAACTTTAAAGAATGAATAATATTAAAATTGAACATTTCATGAAGATAAGAATGTCCATTTGAAAATCCTGCTACTAACATATGTATTTTTTGATGATCAGCACAAAGAAGTAAAGCATCATGATTAGCATCTTCAAATGTTTCTTTATCATTAAATTCATAGAATAGAATAAAAACGATTTTTTTTTTTTAAATACAAATTGATTTATTTTTGTATTTTACTTATTCGTTCGTTTGAAAACAACCATATCGTCTTTAGTTCGATTTTTCATAAGATATTCATCTAAACGTTTTTGTTTTTGCTAAAAGTTTAATTCGTTCTCGTTCAACAACATCATCTAATTCTTCATTATCATCATCATTTCTATCATTGTCATTCTATCGATAAAAATCAAATAGACAATTTCATTTATTGATGAAGTCTAAAAATCAAGCTGAATTATCATTGATTGTTAATAAATCATTTTTATCCATGAGGATAAAATATCTAAAAAAATTCACATAACAAAATAATATTGTTTAGTTAGACAAAAAAAGAAAAAAAAAACCAGTCACTAGAAAAATAAAACAAATAAATAGAAGAAAATATATTAATTATTGTTATGATGAAGATTATTTTGTAAGAATATCAAAAACACCAGTACCGTATTGAATCAGACGTCCAGTAACTAAATGAGATTATGGAGATTTTAATTGTTCATGTTCATCATATAATAATACTTCTTTTAAAGATGTTGTTGATGTTTTAAATGTTCTTTTTTGTAAAGAACTTCCATTTGTTTTTAAACCAAAGCGATTACATGACTTATAAACACCTTCATATGTCATATAATCAACTAATAAAGATAAATATTTATAATCAACTTCAATTAATTCCATAAGTACGAAATATTCGATTTATTTCACGTATTAATGTACGATTAGCTGCTTCAATACCAAATATTTCTACCATACGATGAATATTATTTGTATATATTCGACATAAATCAAATATTTGATAATATGTCATTAATGCATTTATATTTTCACCTTCAGTTGAAAGAATATATTCAATATCATTAGAATCAGTTTTTATTTTTGAACGATATTCTTTATTTTCTCTTATAAAACAATTTTGAATACCAACAATTGATGTTATCGATGTTCGAGATGCTTCACTACGAATTAATCTTTCAAGATCAATACGAGGTTGAGTAGCAGGAAATACCATTGTTAAACAAAACCATAAATTATTATCAAGATCAGCTCTATAGTCATGTATATAATCAGCATGTTTACAGACATTCGAAAAGGAAAAGTCGGTTTTTAATAAACGACATCGAAAATGTCGTTCTAGTTTGTTTTTTTTTCTTATATACATAGATGAAATCGTTGATTGTATGTCATATTATCCATAAGAGTAGTTTTCGTATTGATTTTCTTTGCTTTTTTACTTGGTGGTTCATCAATGTTATCTTCATCATTGCCAGGTACTTCTTGTTCATCATCATTATTTATTTCTTCTGTTAGATATATCCAATGCTATTTCAAAAAACAAAAAAAAAAGTATTTTGTTATTCGAAAATTAGTTATTATAAACTGTTACGTTCATTAACAAAACATTAGTTGAAAGAATTTTTTTTTCTATGACTTTGGTTACCATTTAATCCTAGTTTTATGAATGGCAAATATGATAGGGAAGTCGCTTTGGAGTTCAGATTATGTATATAGAGTAGGTCCTAATCAATTTTAAATATTCTGAAAAGAGTTCGGCCTCTTAGATTATTGTTGGTGAGATGCTTCATTCTTAAATTGTTTTTTAATATAATGGTGTAGTTCTCCTCAGGAATATAAGGAAAACTTATTCTTGATGTTGAACTTGAAGGTTTACATAGAGATATACCTTAACGAATAGAATTTATTATGAAAGTTTCAAATCTTTTCATGATTTTGATCATAAGATAGAACTATGGTAAAAGATTATCTTTTATATTGATTATTATACATCGATAGATTCAATGTTCTTATTTCGAGATAGAAGCAAACCAAAATACTTGTAACATTCACAATAAACTATTCTCGTTAAGATCTGTTTGTATACAAAGGTTCAAGTTGAAATTGAAAAAAAAGTTTTCCGGAGAAGGAGCACGACATTCATTTAAACAATGTCCTCAAAAATGCAGTAGCTCAGTAACAATAATCTAAGAATTCAAATTCTTTTTCAGATTATTCATGGTTCATTAGAACCTACATGATGAACACACTTTCAACTCAAAAAAGATTGAACAATTGATGAATTTACCTCATTAGTTCTGCTGCGAGAAAATAATCTCTTCTCCTTTCCTTCAGATGTGCATCATGATTTATGATACGTATTCTTTCGCATCTATTCTAATATATTATAATAAACATGTTTCATCAAGAATGTACATTAATAGTGCATAAGAATTCTACATACTGAAAGATAAGTCGATAAAATTCATCATTTACAACATTTTTTTTTATTTGAATAAAAAAAATATGTGCCTATAAAACTGAAGAATCTACCAAAAAACAACTAATTCTGAAGTTTTATTTCTCTTATTTATTTTCAATAAGATTACCTGGTAGATCATCATCATCATCATCATCAATGACATCTTCTTTAATAGTGATTTTTGATGTATTTGTTTAATCATTTTCATCTTGATTATCTTGCATTGTTTCTTCATCATCTGTTTCATTTTCTTCATTGTTATTATTATTATCGTCATCATCATCATCATATTCTTTTTCATCATTTCTATTTGCTTTTTCTTTGGCTGTATTAGCTTCACCATTAATTTGTTCATCATCTTCATCATCATCATCATCTTTTTCAGCTAATTCTTGTTAATCATCTTTATCATTTGAATGATTAATTGTTATCTTATCACGAATATGTGCTGATGTTAAAAGAGCAGTTGTTGTTAATTCTTTACGTTTTTTATTTATTGAACGACATAAACGTGAAATAAAATATGTTTCAAATAAACGTATAATTTCATTTAATTGTTTTTTTCCATATTTTTCATCAAAATAAAATTCAATTTTATATGTACGTTTATGATCATTTAATTTTAATGAAAGTTTTTCATGAATATTTAAAGTTTTTAATACTTGAGAAAATAAAAGACGAGACCAACGACGTTGTAAACGTTTTGCTTTACGTAATGCTGATGAACTTATGTAAAATAGGTAGAATTCCATTGTTGGTGTTTTGACCTTTTGAGAAGCAACCATAAGTAATTGACGAAGACGTGGAACACCTTATGTTACATTCATTTCACCACGACCAGCAAAATGAAAAGGTTAAAAAGAGAAAAATTTGTCAAATAGAATTGTTATTGATTGTTAAAAATAAAGAAAAATAGTGAAGAAATTTGATATCTCCGGTCTAGTTCAAAGCACATGAAATTTTCCGAATATTAATTCGTTTTCAAATAGAAGATCGAATTTTCACATTTTTCTATTTTTTAGTGAAATTCAACTAGTGGTTTATAGAAAGAAGAATAGATTCTATTGAATTTCAAGAACCACAGAATTGAATGAAATTAGACCATAAAAACAAATGGGAGCTAAGATTACATACAAAAACGAAAAATCAGATCTAATCTACTCAGGTTTCGCTGGAATCTATTGAGTTTCGACAAATTCTTTGATTGTTGAAATTTAATAGGATTTGTCAAGATGCGCATTTTCTTTTTTTAGTTTCAAATCATAGTGAAATTTGTTGACTGATAATGTATTTGTTGGATTTCAACGAATCGTCATAGGCTTTCAATGAGCTTCAGCGCACTCGAATCCATCTGTTCTAAGACTCTTGATTTATTTACTTTGATTTACATATAAATCGAAGTTATAAAATGAGATGTAACTAACATAAAACATGTTGTAGTTTCATATCGACTGACTGAGTTAATGTATTATTTATTAAACTTTCGACGATCTAAATTGGTACTATTCTCACTAACTTTTTCATAATAAATTCATTCGAAATCTAAATCTATAAATCATTCTATATCAAGTAGAAATTTTAAGTCTAATTCAATTCGTTTTCAAACTGTATTTATCTCGACAAAGCATAAAACCATCTTTATTATTTTCATTTTTTCTAGTTGACAAAAAAAAATCGAATGTTAATTAGAAATAAAAAAAACTGTTGTTACTAATCACTCTGTGATTACTCGACATTATTTATATACGATCATATAAAAGTTATATTCGAAATCTAACTTCCTATTCAATGTCATTTATGTACTAGCTTCTCCAATAGATTGTGCAGCTAAAATTTCAACACTTTAACCTGGATCAATAGATGATTTAAGTGATTTAAAATGAATCATTTTTTCAAATGTTCGTTTATCCATATTAGTTTTATCTAATTTTCCATGTCTTGTTATATAATTTCTTATTAAATCATTTAAACGTTGAGTAATAGCACCTAACATTTGATGCTGGTAAAGAATTTTGTGTAACAGGTGAATAAAATTTGACAAGACTATAATTATATTGTTGACGTTTATCATCAGATAAATTTCTCCATGTTTGAACCATAATTGAACGTGCTTGATTAATATCTTTACTTTTTAATAAATTAGTTAATCTATGTAAATCAAAAAAACGTGAATAATTTATAAATGGTATCATACGTATTTTAGTTGCATCAGTTATTTTTAAATATATTTTCATCATTTAAATTATTTTCATCATCAGCTAAATCCCGAGTTTTTTTTCTCCATGCACCAATTTTGTTAAATGTTTTTATAATTGGTTTTTCTTTTGTTGAACGACATATATCAACAATACGTCAATATTCATCTTTACCTAATATTGTTGATTGATTAGCAATAAGAAATGGATAATATTCTTCTTATAAATAACTACATTTTTCAAGAGCTAAACCATCTTCACCATATTGAAATTGTCAAACACTTCCATCACTATAACGTACTGTTAAATCATAATTAACAACTAAACATTCGAAATGTTTCATTAAACAACGTTGTAAATAACCAATACGTGCAGTTTTTACAGCTCTATCAATAAGACCTTAATAAAAGAAAAATAAAAATGAATTTAAAAAAAAAACAAATAATTGTTTTCATACTTCTCGTCCAGGCATACAATGAAAAAAATATTCTTGTGGTCGTATACCACTTTAAAAACTTCTATCAACAAAACCACCTGATCGTGGTCAATATTCATATGGACGAAATTATGGTAAACGTTCGACCGCTTGGTATCATTGGTGGACGTTTACCTTCTAATTCTTGTTGACCAAGTAAACAAGATATTTGCATTGCATTTACAGATGAACCTTAAATAATATCAAAACAAATCTTTTATTACTAGAACTTTGAAATTAGTAGTAGAGGTTTTATTGCGTTTTTTTAAAAATGTTAACATAATAGAGATTAAAATTATGTGGGAGATTGTCGAATTCTCTGATGAAAGGAATTCGATTTGTTCAATGAAAAGTATCAATCGATTTTTGTTAAGCAATTTATCAGAATATTTCTAAAGGAAGATAAAACGTTGGTTAGAAATAGATTATAGATACTCAATGTTTGGTCTAGATCGTAGCATATTACAACCAATGACAAATGAAACTTGTTCAAAACTGTCCATATATCCTTCTTAGAACATTTGTTTCAGTTCGGTTTCAATAACTATTTTTTTCATTTGTTCTAAATCGGATGATTTTAGTCGATAAAAGAGAGAAAAATGTCGATTTCTCAGTTGTTATTTGATGCTACACATCATCAAAGTTTAGTTCTACCTTTCTGTCTTTGGATATGCGCGTTCGGTACACTTAATTGTCACTGATATGAAAAAGTTCCTTCTAACAAAGATCGATTTAGTTCTTCCTCTCAGCAAATAGAAGATCATCCGATCTGAATGAATGCAAAATAACAATCTATATCATCGAAATGATTAGTTCATCACTTTCGGCTGTTTTGTTGTAACTTCTCTGACATATCTAATATCGATTATTTAACATGTTTTCTATTAACGAACAAACGAATTTCTTTTGTGAGCCGAAAAATGTGTATAGATGAACATTAATAATAGACAACTGTTCACAAACTGACAAATAGGAAATAGGCATGTTTTAATATCATTCTGTTGAGATTATTTTGCTCTTATGAGATTATACATAGTCTAGAAATGAAACGATGATCAATTGAGAGAAAGGTTTTCGAACTCGAACAAAAAAAATGCGAGTATCAGATTCATTATTGAAACACTGATAAGATCAGAATAACCTATTTCATAATAAACGAATAGCCTTCATTTGGTAGTAAAGGGTTTACTTTATATTTCTTTCCGTCGTCTGTCAGATCAGTATATAGAGGTTTTTTCTCAACTCTTCTCAAGCTCGATACGTTCTCAAACCAAAGTATTGCAATAAGCGCAGTTTACCATATCTATATTAAAATTTACAAAATAGTGATGACAGATGAACATATAAATGAGAAAAGTAGTGTAATGAACACATCACTCAGGTTATATGAAAACAAGGAACTGAAAAAAGTATACAAGTCAATATTTAGTTCATTCACATAATTATCATAGCTCGTATCAAAGTTCTCACGAGGGAGGGTCGACAAATTACGGATCCATATTATGATAACGAGGTAGGTCTCTATGAGACTAAGAAAAGTCTGAAAGGATTCATGCCTATGGCATATCGACGAAGAGTTATGACCGTTTTACTGAATTTTGGGCCTGTGGTAACGGATTTCCGAAAAGACCGAATCAAAGAATTTCGACCTGATATTTTGTCCATAGATAGGTCTAATGGTCATTAGAATTGTCTGAAAGTTTCAGCCAAAACGAACGTTCCTTTCTCGAGATATTGAATTTGGTTTTGGTGACCTGTCTGTGAAAAGTGACTAGTTTTTGACAATTCAATATATCGAGAAAGGAACGTTTGTTTTGGCTGAAACTTTCAGGCAATTACAATGGCCATTAGACCTATCTATGGACAAAATTTCAGATCGAAATTCTTTAGTTCGGTCTTTTCGGAAATCCGTTGCCACAGGCACGAATCCTGTTAGGCTTTTCTTAGTCCTACCTCGTTGTCATAATATGGAGTCGAACAGCGTCTTTAACTTGGGAACCTTCCTTCGTCAGACAGTTTGAAAATTTGACGGAATCTTATAGACTTCTGTACTTGTGAGGAATTTCCAGGTTGAAAAATCCGAAATCGATTTGGTAGTGATATAAAAATCGAAGTGACGTAGTTATTAAAAGATTCGAGTATAGAATTAGTCGACCTGAAATAATGAATATAGGATGGAAGGCTTTAGACATAGATTCCGACTTTCAATAACATATTTTACTAGTCGATGACTTCAGTCTAAATCCTATTTGAATTTGAAATGCTTGACAATAAACGAAATGAAATCTAAATAAAAATGAATGAATCAATAGTTTAACCGTTTAGCACCGGACTGAATTAAAAATTGTAAATTATTATCTGTAAATTGTTTAAATAAATTTGACATAGATTGTTTAACAATTTGATTTTGATATTGATCAATAGATATTTTATAATTTATATCCATTTATTTTCATATACGTTCATCAAATGATTTTGAACAAAATCCTTTAGCAAATTCATTAATAAGTATTTGTTCATTAGAATTTTCCGGAAGAGAAAACGTTTTTTGTAAAGATTTTTGACCTGCTTGAGCACGACATTGATTTATTAATCGACATCGATGTGATACACCAGGTGAAAGTAAAAGAACATCTAAAACAACAAAATATTTATTTCTAGATCAAAAAAAAAATTTTTTGCCTTCAATTCCAAGTGTAAATTGAAGATAATATTGTAAAAAAACGTGTAAATTATTTCGAAAAATCAGTAACACGATCAGCAGCACAACGTTTTCCATATAATTCATAATAACAATGAACAACAGATACAAGTGTTGAACCACAATGTGCTTTATCAATTAAACCAGATAGAATATGTCCATGACGAATAATAACATCTCTATTAGACATTAAATCAATATTTCTTGCATTTGATTTTGATGGGCATGACTATAACAAATATTTTTATTATTTTATTATTTATATATGAACTTTTTTTTTACTTTCATTCAAAGTTTTGATTTACTATCGAGATTAACTGGTTGAATATAAATAAGTATTGTTGAAATAATCTTAATAAAAAAACAAATAGATTTTATAAAGATAAACAAATAAATCCTTGTTTTCCAGTCCATAATTGTTTTGGTTTCCAAATAGATGGTGGTAATAAATGAATTTTTCGACGATAATCTTATCCAATTGCATTATATAGAAGTTGTTGATAATCAGATCTTAAAATAAAAAAGAAATTATATAAATATAATTTAATAACTTGAATAAAATAAAAAACTTTTCAAAAAATCGATCACGCATTGTTAATGTTCTACCAGCAAGAACATCATCTTGAATAAGACCAGTTAATGGTGTTCCATCTTAACTTACAAGAAAATCTTGATAATTTATCACTAAAAATAGAAAAAAGAAAATTTTGTTTTTTCCTTGACAAAAAAAAACCCATATATACTTAATTAAGTAGGTTCAGCTCGTGTTAATTCATTTTGTGATAAATGAATATTCATTTTTATTTCATCACCATCTAAATCACCATTATATGATTTACATTGACCATAATGTAATCTTAAGCTTTTTTCACCAGGTTATACTCGATCCTATAATTAATACAATTAAAATATCATTGAAAGAACAAAAAAAAAAATAAACCATATGAGCTTGTATACTTGGTCGATGTAATCTTGGTTGACGATTAACAAGAACATAATCACCGGTTCGAACATGTCGATAACACTTTTTTTCGTCGACATTAAACTTGTATTACTATGTTGTTTTTATCTTGTTAATCAAAGTTTAGCAAGAGCTGTTCGTTTAGATAAATTATATGGTAATAAACGACGAATTGTTCCATCGTTCAAGTTCAACAAAATTTCCTCTAAATAATCTTTTTTTTATTCTATATCATCAAAGAATTTTTCTTTTTTCTTTTCTATTATATCCAGGATGAACATCTGGTCCATTAAGAATTAATTGACGTTATTCATCAACATTATGTCGTGTAACTAATTGTGGATAACGTTAATTTTTTTGTAAATATTTTAGGTATTCCAACGTTCATAAATTGCAATAAATGGATCAGGTGATATTACTGATCGACCAGCATAATTTACACGTTTACCCATCATATACATACGAAATAAACCTTCTTTTTTTTCAATAACCTTTTTTTATTTTTTCAAAAGATAAAATTAATCATTTTACAATAAAAAAAACAAAGAATAACATACTTTTAGAATACCTTTGCCTACTCGAGCACCACTTCGATTATCTAATCAACTATCAAATATAGAATTAAGAGTAATTTGTATTTTAAGCCAAAGATTATTAAGTTTTTCTTCATTTGTTATACCACGTAAAGTATTTGTTAAAGAAGATCGATTCTGAATATAAAGAAAAAAAAAAGCAGAATTACAATATGAAACACGATGAACCTGTTGATATTATAAAAGAAGCGATTAATCAATATAAAGGGTGTCCCAGAAGTTCTGAAATGATTTTTAAAAGTAACCATTTTCGCATTTATTATAAGCGAATCTTTTTGAAATTTTTACAGATTGTTGAACCTACTTTGTATCACATAACCACAAAGTTTCAAGTTTATATCTCATCATAATGATGAGAAACTGCACAAAACACTGCGATGAATTTTTTTCAAAATTTTCCGACAGCTAAAGATGATGTGAAAATAAAAGGAAAGTTACTATTTTCAAGGCTTCTTACTAAAAGTATCATGTACTAGTTTTCACAATTTCGTCATCATCTAGCACAAAAAACGGATGAAGAATTAGGTGATTTACGTTATGTTATCTTCCAAAATGATCAAGATCGTAAACAATGAATGCGAGTAACTTTGGATGCCGGTGATTATGTTTTTCATAATCAGATTGAACCAAAAGAATGTGCTGCGAAATTAGCTGACGTCTGGCCCATCGAAAACGTTTGGGGTATATTGAAAGAAAAGGTTCGAGGGCGGCAGTATAATAGTCTTGAACATTTGAGAAATGATGTTAGAAGCGAATGGGATCAATTTAGCGTGTCTTTATGTCGACGGATGATAGATAAAATTCCAGAAATATTAAAATTAGTTGCTGATAAAGGTGATAATCAAATATGGAACCATTGTTAATTTGATTCGTTCTTTATATTTGTATATATTGTTCTGATAATAATAAACTAGATGATGAGGAAATTGCGACAACTAGTACATGCTACTTTTAGTAAGAAGCCTTGAAAATAGTAACTTTCCTTTTATTTTCACATCATCTTTAGCTGTCGGAAAATTTTGAAAAAAATTCATCGCAGTGTTTTGTGCAGTTTCTCATCATTATGATGAGATATAAACTTGAAACTTTGTGGTTATGTGATACAAAGTAGGTTCAACAATCTGTAAAAATTTCAAAAAGATTCGCTTATAATAAATGCGAAAATGGTTACTTTTAAAAATCATTTCAGAACTTCTGGGACACCCTTTATATGTTTCAGTTTAGGAAATTTCACCTAGTGCTAATGCATGTCACTGTTGGAACGATATTGACTTGGATCTGACGATTATATTGGGAAAGAGAGAGAGAGAGAGAGAGAGAGAGGTCCAAACGTTCTACTTCTATGCTTCAACATTCCTTTTAGATCGCGTTTGAAAAATAATAAAAATATCTTCGAGTAGTTGATGTTGATATGTCTGTAGTTTGTTTATCTTTTAATAATAAAAGTTCTTTCATATATTGATTATCTTGAATAATTGTTGAATATCGAACTCTTTTTGAATTTTCAAATTTATTGATCATTAAATGATAAAACCTTAGAAAAGATAAATTTGAAATTTTTTCTTTTCTTTTTAATATAATTAAATACATACAGAACCAAATTTTCAAGGTAAAACAGGTAAAACTTGAAAAAAGAATAAACTTATTGGGTTATTATGAACATGTCTTATTGAATGATCTGATGATCGTAAACTAGCTAAATAAATAGCAACTACTTCTTTTTTATTTCTCCAAATTTTTTCAAAATGTTTTAATAAATCTAATGGTGTTAAATACATTTGACTGGACATCATTTTTGTTAACATTTCTTCATCATCATTATCTATTGATTCATCATTATCATTCAATTTTTTTTATTGTCTATAATCAAAAGAAAAAAAAAAATATTTGACAATGTATTTACGTCTCAGTGAAGGCTTTAAGAATCTATGGTAACTATAATAGAAATCAGTGAAATTTCGTGGATTTTATTGAGTCCACAATCGAAACTAATGAGGAGACTCCACAACACTGGAAAAAAAACACTTTCGATCTCATGTCTTACCAATAACTGGGATTACAGAAGTTCGAAACGATTTGCCTCTATAATCCTTCCGACAGTATTATAGCCGTTGTTCCTGGAACTTCATCCTATAACAAACAATCGAATTAACGAATTTCAGTCTGAAATTTATCCATAAAAAGGTGATATGATCTTTAAAGGATCCTAAAAGTTTCATAGAGAATGGTTGCTCCGTTTTGTCTTAAACTTATTAATTTGATTGCGAAAAGGAAAATGTTGAAGAGATAATATTTCATATAGATATACGAAATCGATAATATTGATGTACTTTTCAATCGTTGTCTTATTTAATATATCCTAACTCCTTCCAACATTTGGTGTTCTTTGCAGATATATCTATTCTACTCGGTATTCTTTTTATTAGAATAAATAGATGTGTGAGTGCATTGAATAGATTGATTTGTATGGTTATTGAAAGTATGATATTCTATTGATGAGAAATAATTGATTAAATACTTCCCGAACATTAGACATACGTTCTTGATAAGCTTTTATTTGTTTATTTAAAAGTTCTTGAGAATAAAAAACGTTTTGAATGTGAATCTGCACGAAGTGTACGTACAGGTCTATTGCAATTGGGACAAAATTTTTCTAAAAAACAAAAAAAACCAATAAAAATTAATTTGAAAGTTTTCTATAATTACAAAACAAAATCTAAACTTTTTCTTTTAAATGCTCGTCTTTCAAAATCTTGTATAAGTTGTTGTCGAATAGTTAATTAATTTTTTGTTGTTACTTCTATTTTAGTTGATGATGGTGGATTTAATTTCATATGTTCATTTATTTGTTCATAAAAGTGTATCTAAAGATTTTGTTTTTCTAATATTCATCTTTTATAAATTGATTCTAAATTATCTATTTCATTTGTTTGAGACCATGTTTTTAAATAAACCATTTCCATATTAAATAAATATTTTTCTACATTTGAACATTAAATTCTATGATAATAAAGACAACAACAACCACGAAGAACCTTGAAAATTGAAAAAAAATATAAAACAAAAAAAGATTGAAGAAAATTTATTTATTGTGATTTACATTAACAAGATTGAAGAAAGAATACCGGATTGTAAACACGTAACAACAAGTTATATATGTCCAATATGCCATGGACAAACAATAAATCCCTTGATGACAAGTAAAACAACGATCAGTTTTTAATCAAAGGGTTCTAATGGTAAATCATATGGACTATCAGATAGTGGTGCATCAAGACGATCAATTGCTTGTGATGACGTTAATTCTTTTACAGTTAAACAACGAATTTCTTCATATATATAATTATTAAATAGAAGAGTACCAATTGTGGTATCGGATGGATAATAATTGATTGTCTCCATCTTGTTTTCTACTTTGAAAATAAATCAACTAAAAATTCATCGGATGGATTTCAGATCCCTCTCAAACGTCAATCGTCTATTAAAGAGAACCGATTAGAAATTATATGGAAATTTTTATATATTAAAAATTGAAAAAAATTTCATTTTAATAAACGAAAAATTTGATTTATATGAAAAATAAAAGTTTTTATTTCTCTGAAAGAGGACGCCACAAGATGATCTCATATGATTTTTTTTCTTACTTGACAATTTAACAGAAACATTTCCTTTTTTTTCTATAGCTAACATTATCTTAACAAATGTATTTCGAGTAGATATATTTAATATATGGTATAGTTGAATAAAAGTAATTTGATTGTTCTTTTCTAATTATTTATCTATAATTTATATTTGAATATAATATCATTTTTACTAGCAATAGCATTGTGCTTTTATTTAAATAATAACTAAGAAAAATATCTTCTCACATGGAACTAGATCGTATTCGAGTTTTACTCGATTCTAAAATCCGATGGGAAGATTCGAGTGTCGATTCTTTATTTATCTAATTATCGTAAAAAGAAATAATCAGTTATATGAATAAAATCAAAAGTTTCTACCATTTGAAAATATTAGAATTAAATCTTTGACCGCCGACATAAGAGAAGAAGGAAACGATTTTGGAGAAAGTTTATTTATCTTTTATGGAATGGTTCTATAGTTTCTCTTTGTAAAATGGTATGCTGAAGAGCGCACAGTATACAGTGATTGTTCTTATGTAAATGCATCTGAAAAACATTCATTACGATACAATTGATTGCATCAAGTTTAGACACTGATAAAGTCCATGACGTTTATAAATGGCGGGGGGGGGGGGGGGGGGGGGCAAAGGGTTAATATCATATTAATATAAGGTAACATACAACCGGCTAAAATAATATTATCTAATGTTGGACTTGACATAGGAATATATCTAAATGAAATAAAATAAAAAATTCCATTATCCGTTTATTTTATCTTTTACCTATGTAATCGAAAATGAATATTAAAAGCAAGAAAAGTCCATGATATAAACAATCCAATTCCACTAGATATTGATATTGATATTGATATAAATACTGACAAATAAATATGTTCAAATTGAATTGTTTGATTTGTTCGATCTCGTGGTGGACCATTTCCTTAGCAAAACAAAACCTATTAGCACAATCTTTACAGAATTAAAATGTGGAGTAAGATGTTATCATTTTTTCTAACTAATGGAAAATTGTTCTATTCTATGTATTTTGGGATGCATTTCTTCACTATCCTTTTAACGGATGGGCCAAAAATTTTCAAATAATATATTTATTCATTTTTCGATCGTTTAAGACAATTAGCAGAAGCTATTAAATATTGGTTTAACATCAGAATTTTGTGTACTTTATCAATGTAGGTTAGGAATTTTTATTACATTTATATTTCAGGAGTTATTAGTCAATTTATGAAAGATCTGAGAATAAAGTTTGAACGGATTTCAGAACCTATCGCATTCTTATGCTCATATGCATCCGTTTTTTTTCTAATGATTGTACGTACATGAAGAAGTTCCACGAAGTAAATCAATAAAACATAACTCAAATTTCACCATTGTCAATACAAGCTTGAGCGCATTGCATCGACAATTCATTTGATGGAACTACATCAATAATAGAACGTAATAGTCAATCATATTGACTCTGGATGATTCCTTTTCTATTATCTCTGAATTTGTAACGAATATCATAGATATTTCGATTAGTAAGATATAAGCAGGAATTATCTGGATTTGTTTGAATTAAGATAAAATTACAATATAATAAATCTATCCTAAATCCAATTGATTTTTTTATGGAAAAATATTGTTGAAATGTTATACGTTATCTAAACTTCATTGTTTATTCTTTCGAAGGAGACAATCGCGAGTTCTCTAATATTTCTAAGAATTTCTCTTTACAAAAGAGATAAGATCTTCATCAATCGACATCAAGATAGTTCTATACTGCTGACACATTTTCATTTTAGAATATCTCAAAACTTTCAACGCATCCATTATTTAATCGTCAACGTCTGTAATGGTGTTTAACTAACATCTATTATATTGCCTTGATTAGAGCATGTACGATCTGTGAAAAGTTCAAATTTTTCCTCCTATACTTCAACACTCGTTTTAGATCATGTTCTATCAAAGAGAAAAACGATATTTTCTAATAAAATAAAAACAACCCATGTCACATAATTGGATTAAGTTTATATAAAATTGGTGAACCATCTTTTCATTCTAAATATTTGGCAAGAAAAATTTTCACAACAGTTAAATGACAATCATCTTCTTCTTCATAACATGGAATTCTACATGTTTTATCTTTCATCATTCGACAAACTAAATTTTATATTGAAATTTTATTAAAAAAAAAAAACATAATTGTTTTTTCTTAAATATTTTTCTTATGAATAAATTGTTCAACAAGTCCTTGACCTATTCGTCCACCATTTAAATACCTGACTCTTCCCTAAATATTTAACAATATTGATTAATATTCTTTGTTTTTGTTTTTTTCTTTATCTAATTCACTTAGAGTAGCATAAATAAAATCAATATTTTCAAGAAAATTTTTAAATATTCCAGTAATCGATTGATTACTTAATAAATGTGATTGGTAAAGATATGCTAAACTCCATATTGTATCATATACATAACCATCAAAATAATCTTTTTCTAATTTAGAAAATTGTTTTATATATTCCGTAATATATTCTGATTGATTCTAAAAAATAATTCAAAAACAAACAAAAAAATTCTTTTGTTTTGTTTTGTTTTTCTCAATAGATTTTTTAAAAAATACTTCATTATCATCAATAGATAAAGGTGGTACACGTGTTTGTAATGTACCATTAATTACATGAATTATTTCTTGCATTGAACAATCAGTTGGTTCATTCCACCAAGTTGATAATGATGGATAACCAAGAATAATCCATTGATAACGAGAACCATAACACTTGTTCACGAGCTGACTATCCTTTGAAAACAAAATAAGAAATTTTTGTTTTTCTTGAATTTTATCATATATACCTGACAAAACATATCAGTAGCAATTGTTTGATTAAAATTTCCATTAATTATTCGTACATCTCAACCCTTCAAAAAAAAAGAACGAGAAAAAGAAATTTTTGTTGAAGAATTTAATGAACAATATATTAGTTTAAAATCTTTTTAAAATGACATATAATTATAGAGCAATATATATTTTATTCTAACTACATGACAATCATGCGTCAGTAACAGGCAAAACGTTGTTATTCTAAATGAGTACTAGTTGACATAGTTTTCGAGTTGAATATTATTTCGAAAACTAATCATAATCTCTAGAGATTATCTTATGACAATAAAAATAAAATAAAATAACATTACTATTGAGAGTTAGCTGTTAGAAAGTGTATTAGTTTTTTTTCTGTATGTAAAAGCTGGAAAATCTATAAAGTTTACAGCGAAGATCGTTGAAAAAAAAGGAGAAAATAATGTAAAGGTCATGTTGAATACTTTCATACATCATCCATTGATATATGAATGTTTTTTTTTGGTAAAAATAAGTCATCTATTGGATTGTGTTTGGTAGAAGAACATTTTTTAAAAATCCAATATTTGTTTATTTAGATTATTTTTCAATAAATACGACAAAATATTTCTATTTAATCAACGTTATAAATCAAAAAAAAACTCTTTGATATAAAATTTGAGATCAAAATAATATTATGTTAGGGTGAAACAGTAAAATATTCACGAAAAAAACATATGTCTAAGAAAATAATTCAATAATTTATGTTTAAACCTAATTCATCAAGTTTGTTGCTAATAGTTACGTAAGCAATGTCAATGTTGAGCCTAGATATAAGTGAGAGTCTTTGTTTTTGATCCTGACAGAATCGAGATTGAAACCATCGTGCTCGTATCTAGCTGAAACTCTTCACTGTTTGAACCCATGCAACCAAACAGAGAGCTCAGCCAATTTCAACCTTCAAATCCCCACTATCAAAAGCCTGGTTATGCCTTCAGACACTAATAGTTATTTCTAAATTCTTATCATTATTATGAAGAGTTCTTGTGACTTCGTAGATGTCGCTTATCTACAGTAATTTAAAAAAAAACGAGAAAAAAAAGAGAAATGTTTGGTAAATGTTAATGCACGAAAAGTTTAAAATGATTTTACACATATGACTATGAGTTTTTGATCTTTCAATTGACGTGAACTTTTTGAAAATCCATGAATTATGATATGGAATTTAAGTTGAATAAAACAATTTGAATGAATGAACGAATGTTCTATATATTTGTTAATATAATTGTAATATTTATTATAGTTTTGCTTCATTGATCGAGTGGATTTATTTTAGATGGATGAAAATATACTTCGTTCACGTCAAAAAGTAGCAAGTAAAAGTGATGAGAAAACTTCCGATCAAGAAAAAGAAAAGATGTTAATAAAAAATCGAAAACAAACTGGTGAAAATTATGATTTTGGTGATATAGAAAAAGTTCCATCTAATATTGAAAATATTATGGAGAAATATTTTTGACGTATATTTATTTGGGAATTATATTTTGGTAAGACAAATTTTTAATGATGATGATTATTTAAAGAGAATAATTATTTGTTCTTGTATAGGATAGATTTTTTGGACAATTTTTTTTGGCATTGCTCCAATGGTTATGTTTTTTCCCATGGTGAAATTAGTTATTCATGGTTATGAAGTATTAATACTTAGTTTACCAAGTCCAATTATAGTTTGCCCTTCATTAGTGAATAATATTCCACAACGTTAGTTTTGTTTCTTTTGTTGAATCTTTCGAAATGAAATTGTTCTTTGTTTTTTTTTCCTATAGAGTACTCTTGGAAAATTAATTATTAGTTTATTATCATTTCAATTAGAAGATCCTCTATTACGATTATTAATACTTTCATGTGGTACTTGTGCTGTTATGATTCATCTTTGTACAAGTCTTAATTTATGATATTATTCATATAGGTAAATATTTTTAATTGAATTTTAAACATTAGAGAAAAATTGATTATTTTTTCATATTTAGATCAATTCTTGTTTGGACATTGACAAATTGTTTTTTTTTTCTTTCTTAGTCTTTGTATTTGTTTTTTAAGTTATATACCAGCATGGTCGAGTGTGATGGCAACATTTAATAAATTTTCTCATTGGACATTGGAACAATCATTGATCAATTTGGAAGAGGTAAAGCATTAGTAGTTTTATTAATCAACTTTTAGTTAAGATTTAATCTTCAACATGTAGAGATGTCTATGACAGTGCTGGCATCACAGTGGCACTTTTTTAAAAAACTACTGCGGCGCGTCACCGACAGATTTCCAATCTTGATGAATATCTTTGATACATAGAGTGTTTCATAGATTCTAAACCTCGACGAAAATTTATTGATATAGAGACATGAAATGATTTCTAACTGAATAGATCTATATTGATTTAATAGCCATGTAAGTTCAAAAAACATTGACTTTTACTTCATGGATTTTAGTTTTGTTGTAGACAATAGCTGAGGATAGAAAATCTTATATCCAAAGTTTTTTCTGAAGATACCTAGATTTTTCAAAAACAATCGATTAACTTTTCATTAGCAATTTGTTTATGAAGAATTAATTATTAATTAATAAATTAAAATTGATTTTTTTTTTCTTCCATAGACAATCCTATGTGGCAATTACTCCCATCAATATCATTTTATTTATTTTCAACAAAATCTACACTTGGTATGTTATCTAATTTCTTTTTTTCTTTTTCATTTGTGTTAATTGAATGGATGAAAGCTTTTTTTTTTATTACATCGTTTTGTTTTGTTCTATTTTTAGGAATCAATCCATTACGTTCAGCATCATGTGAAAATATTTTACAACCAAATTGGTTATTAGTTGGTATTGGATTTGGTAGTTTATTATTTTATCTTCAATGGGTATTTGGTGA
Source organism: Rotaria sordida (assembly GCA_905250125.1). Classification (NCBI taxonomy): domain Eukaryota; kingdom Metazoa; phylum Rotifera; class Eurotatoria; order Philodinida; family Philodinidae; genus Rotaria; species Rotaria sordida. The sequence goes on along the minus strand of CAJNOL010002693.1, from coordinate 13,241 downwards.
TATATCAGTTGTTAGTCGATGGGCTTCGAATGGTTTTCCAAATCAACCACTCGATCCAATACCTTATGGGTAAAGGACAAGATATTTGTTATTTTCTAACTAAAAAGGAGATCATCTTTTTTTTTTTCGTTTTGAAGTCTTCTCATATGGTTTGGTTTATTTTGTGGTATTGTAATAATCAATCGTCTTAGTATAGTAACAAATCGATGGTGGGTATCAGTAGGTTTTCTTGGTTCTGGTTTGTTATATTTCAGTCGTGGAAATGTTTCATTTATGAGTAAATGAAAAATTTTATTTTATGTATTTGATTAGTTTTTTTTTTTGAATTTTTTCAAAAAAGGTGGTTTTGCTCTAAGTATATTTATTGGATCAATACTTCCATTATTATTTGATAAAATAGCTCGTGGTCTTTCAACACATATTGTTTTTATTGCTAATTTTGCATATATTATTCAAGTTATTTATGCTGTTTGGACAAGTGCTTATAATTTTGTTCCGTTTGGTGGAACATAAACACGAGAAACATCTCATATTTTAGTATTCTTTTATTTTCTTGGCATTTATTTTGAAGTTTATACTGCTCGTAAGAAAATTTCAACGAATATTTTATTGTTATAAATAAATATAAACTATGTATTTAGAACATAATTTAGGAACGTTATATACGTGCTCGTATCTCGTCAATAAAGTTATCAAATCGTCAAATTTGGTCAGGTGAGAATTAGTGACGTAATTCAACCGTAGGTGTGGAGAGGGAGGGAGCTCACAATCAAGGTCTCTCAACTGATAAAATGCTTTTGAGTCAAGACTACGTGCATTATATAGAATCAAATGAACTTTGAATACTCTGAAAGTAGTTCAGGCCATAGATTACTGTTGCGGACATACTGGAGATTTATCGTAGTTTTTAAATGAATGGCATGGTACCTCTCAGGACTCTGTTGTTGCCTTTTAAATACCATTCTATTGGAACGTAGATGACATTGGAATCCAAATACACTTCGGCAGAGATTTAAATTGTTTATTTATATCATAGTTTATAAATAATCACAATAAAGACCTTTTAAATAAATAGAATGACATGACATAATGATGAGAGTGAGAGTGTTGATGAGGGCGAAGCCTCTGTTCTATCTACAGCTCGCACTCATACCCACATCCTATTATCATCAAGCGTTGTCCTTGTTCTACTGAAAGAAGATTTTGATAGTAGAAGACATTTTTTCGGAGGACCATTTCTACCGAGAACATTTTTGAAAAGGACGTGTTGTTCTGTACCGTGACAACATCGACATATCTCTCTTCTCTCATGGTTATCCTTATACTTCTCTCTTGGTTGTGTATATAAACGTGTGTTCTCTGTGTGAATAATGTGCGAAAGTCGAATGAAGCATAATTCTATTCGCGCTAGTACTTGTTCTATGAAAAATGATCATAAGGAATACTAGAAAAATTGATGTTAGAATTTCGAGTAGAAACTTTGTATAGAGACGGTCTTTAATGAGAATAGTTTCTTATGAACGTTTTACATCTTGTTGCTGTTGTTTCTATCTTAACCTTCTAAAGCTTTTTTTGGTGGGTCTGGCTACACTCACAACGTCGTTTTTCGTTTTCTGCTACATTAATACTTATTCTTTTCCGACTAATCTCTTTTCTAATCGTTAGCCTGCTAACAATATAAAAAGATCTTATTAACTTTCATAAGTATCAGAGAAAAAATTCAATGAGGGATCTATATGAAACAATTCAATCGTGATATTGATTTTATTGTATTTTGTTCGTTATAGAATATAAAAAAGAAATTTCACTCGTTTTTAATGAGTAGATTAATATCATGATGCATATGAAGACATTTACTCATGTATGCTCTAGTCAGATCTCTAATTTGAGCTTCTTCCATACTATTTTAATATTGTACTGTTATTATAATCTCTTAGAAAAATTTCTTTTAATCAGCAACAATAAGCTAAAAGTCAGAATTCTTTTCAGGATGTTTAAAACTCATTTAGATCTACATAATACATATAGTCCCGACTCAAAAACGATTGATCAGCCTGGAAGAGTTTCCTCGTTAGCCATTTCTAATCTCCGTCTATTTATGCTACTAGTGAAAAGTCAATTGATTGATAAGAGAAAAAGATTCTTTTTTATTTTACCATTTGGTATTGCCTTTCTAATTGCATGTATTGATACATTTTCACGTTTTCTTGCTTTACCATCAACATCATTACGCAAAGCAGAAGATGTTCGTTGTGTTTTTTTTTGGCAATAATTTTTATCTGTAAATTTTGTTTTTTGATAATTAGCCAACTTATCTTACTGCTGCTGTTTGGACAGTTCATTTTGGTTATGATAATAATGCTCGTCCAAGTCTTGATCGTGTTGCATCCGTACTTGCTGATACGAGTTAGTCAAAATTCTATTATTTGAATAATTATTTTTTTATTTTTATTTTTTTTGACTATCAACTTAGATGCAGATGTTATTAATCTTCTTGAAAGAGATACAGCAAAACCATTTTTTCGAAATAATGATTTAACATCTTATTTAGGAGAAAAATGACATATGTTTACAGATTTTGGTCCATCAACAAAAGATCATACTTAGGGGTAACAATAAATAAATAGAAATAAATAAAATAATTTTGTATCTTTCTTTTTGTTCAGATGTATTATTCTTTGAAAATATCGAATTGTTCGATCAGTACATTATTTATTACCATCACCAGAAGGTAAATATTTGAAAATATAAAGATAAATATATCTAGAAAATAATATTAGGCGAACTTGCTCCGGCTATTCTTGCAACAATTCAAACAGCAAGCAAATTAATTTATATAATTATTGTTCATATGGGTAATGATCGAGATGATTTAGATAGAAAATTACAAGGTGAAACATTAAAGAGATATTATGAAAAATAGGTTTGATATTTTATTCTTTTTTTTTAGAAATAAAAAAGATTTTTATTTTTTATTTTAGTACTAATCCATTAGTTTTTCTTGGTTATATAACATCAGAACCATTTAGTCGTGATTATCGAAGATTAACTTCAGTTGCAAAAGATATTGATCCAACAGATAAAGATCGATGGTGTCAATATATTTTATATAAAAATTTAATTCAGTAAATTTCATATTTTTTATTTGAATTTTTATTATGAGGAAAAAATTAATTTTAGTATTGGTTATGCTCGAATTACTCATGGAAGTTTGACTGATACAGAAATTCAAATGGCTACATTTAAGATTCGAACAAGTGAAAAATTTGATGATCATTCAATTTTAGTTACTGATCCATCAGTTGTTACTGAACAATCAGTTCTTTTTAATTCAAAGTAGAATTTATGATACGAAATACTTAAGTATATTAACTTTTTCTTTTTTTAATAATCATTTTATTTTTCACAGAAACTTTTCGATCATTCTACAGGGGACATGATTATTTAAATACTCATCGTTTTCATATGAATACACCAGTACGTTTATTTCTTTTCTGTATTTTAGTTTAATAAAATTTTTATTTTTAGAAATATTTTCTTGCACGTGAACATCAAACTAATTAATGTCGATTAAAATAAAAACTTTTTTCAACAAATTGACTGTGATTAAAGTGCTAATATTTCTCTTCTTTTTCTCTCCTTCAATTAAAATTATGTATTTCCCTATCTATTTAAAAGATTCGTATAAACCTTTTTCTATGATTAATCTTACTTAGTTCTTTTGTTTTTTTTTTGCCTTAATAAAAAAAACGAATCTTTTGATCAATAAAATATTTTTCTTTTAATATATTATTCTCAACAATGACAACCTTTTATTGATTTTACTCACAACATAATTCAAGCGTTACAAAACACAGAAGTTATTCTAACCATTAGCAAGCTTACCAAACCTCCTGATTTTCTTACTTTTCTCCTGATAGAAAATCTTCTAAATTCAGGAACTGATTTTTATGATTTTCTCCTGTTTTCAGGTTTTTTTTTTTTTTTTGCATGACGATTAGAAATACCTTGACCCAATAGAGACTTGAAAGAGAGAAGAGATCTATCGGAGTGTTTAATGGATATAATTATCAATAAGGATATACATTGCCTTTCGTTGTGAACTAGCTTTTAGTCATATGATATATTTTTGGAATAATAATTGAAATCGAATCAAACAGGATTTATTTGGAGTTGAATTAAAGATTAAAATGAATACACATTATAGCTGTACACAGTATTATAATTATCTTTTAAATAAACGAGATTTTTTCAAAGAGATTCGATCGTCAGATAAGTATAGTCATATTGCAAAAGTCCCACGAATAGTTTAGTAAATTGGTTATACATTGTTTTACTTTTATGTTTTCATTTTAAATATTTGATATGTTAGCTTTGATTTTGTATTTTTTATGTATTCTAATACACTGCAAGTCAAAAGTTCGATACAACTTTTTTGTCTTGAGTGGTATATTACAACTACAGAATATTAATTTAATTTGTCTATATGCCTGTATAGTAGAGGTCTAGTACTACCTATGTATATATCTGTATAATACGAAAAGTCCTTGAATATAAAATACAACAACAACAACAAATGATAATAAAATGCTTGAAGTACTTTTTGTTTTGCAATAGAAATTATTTCAAAAGATTTTATAGAGTTTTCGACAGCACATCTTTTGAAAAAAAAAATCAAGATTTTATCATTTATCTGTGCAAAGATATTCGCAAAACAAACTATGTTGCAAACATTTTGGGACACTCGATATTTCACTGTTTAATATTTTGGCTATAACATAATCATTTCTCAATAAAATCCAAAATGTTTTTTTTAATCAAAATGACCAGTGAAAAAAGCTCTAGAGAGTCTGATAAAATGAAAAGTCTTTTGAATACTTTGCTAATATAGAAACATGTAGACAAATTAAATAAATGTTGTGTAGTTTTAATACACAACTCAAAAGAAAAGAGTGGTACCCGGCTTTTGACCCGCACTATAATTGCTTATGAAATAATTATTAAAATAAACGTTTATGAAATTATCAATCTTTTCTAATTTTATTTCACCTATAAGAAAATTTTTTAGTCACCATCTTGATTTGGAAACGAGAAAAGTGCATATAAGAGTGAAAACTTGGATCTTATCAGATAAAAACTACCGAATGGCTTTTCACCTTGAAAGAAAAGCCTCCTGATTTTTTATAAAAGACTCCTGATTTCAAAAATTTGAATTTGGTCTAAGGGCTCAAATCACTTTTTGACTAAGACAATGTTTATTTGATAAGTAATAGAAAAGTCTAGAATGATCTTGTTTTCCAGATCTTACATCAATATTTAACTGGATTTTTCAATAAAAAGTTGTGGTTACGTAAAAAAATTGACTTGAAACTATGCATGAACAAAGTTTTCAATTAGATTAGTTTATTGAATAAAATTGTAACTTTTCTAGTATCTCCTTCCTATCTTGAGATTTGAAATATTCGAAATTCTCTCAGGTGTAAAAGCAAATTTTGTTCATATATTTAGGTCTTGAAAAGGAAAATACTTGTTGCACAATCAACTAATCTCATTAAGAACTTTCTTCATGCAAACGTTCGAAGTCGATTTTTCATGTGATTACAACTTTTTGTTGAAAAACCCAGTTAAATTTTGACGTTTTGAAAAGAAAGGCCAGCAAAACTAAACCATTCTAGATTCTTCTATTAATTATCAAATGAATACCGTCTTGTTCAAAAAAACGATTTGACACTAGGAGACGTTTCCTCATTAGTGGAGACCTGGTCGGCATGTCTATTGTTTTTATATTTCTTTCGACTATAATCGATTGACATTAAAATATTGACAGTATAGATCGTGATATAAGGCAATAATAGTGATTTACAGTTGGTTTTTTCTTTTGTTCTTTTTGTTTTATTTTTCGATCGTTAAAGCATAATAGAATCTTTTATTGATAATTACTTGAGCAGTATGACGTCAATAAAAATCATAAGAACAAAGTCTAAAAGTCGAGTATGTCGTTTTCATCTGATAAGAATTAGTGATACAATAATGTGTTTTCTAGAACGATAAGACATACAAGATATGTATTATTTCAAATATTTAAATAAAATCTCCAGTCTATTTCATCTTAATGACAAAAGTTTATTTTCAAATCAATCTTCTCTCTACAAATAAACGATCAAAGGAATAGTTTTGAAAGAAAAAGCGTTATATCAACGATATTAATAATAACATAGATATTATTTATTATCCATCAGAAATACATCGTATACTAGCAGATGGTATCAAAGTAAAGAACCATTCAACTATATATGAATAATCAAATTAGAAATTTTATGTAAAAAAGGATATTTTTTTCAAATTTCTATTATGTTTATTACCATATTTGACATATCTTTCACTACGCTTTTTTTTTCGATCATTACAAATTCTATTTGAAAAGAAATTTCTTTTTAAATATACTTGTAATGAAGTTTCAGGTTTCATATTAACATGAAATACTATTTATTATTCAAGTATTTGTGTAAATGCATACGTAAATTGATCCCATATGAAACATTGATAAATTAAAGTTATTATTCGAATTGTTATTTAGACCTAAAATATCCCGAAGAGACCGAAGATAAATGATCGATGGCTAATTCCATTAGAAGATATATACCTAGACAGATGGAATTGCATGTGACTATAATTTATTCGGTTGTGGTATGGCAACTAAAAAGAAAGGAATTTTGCCATTTTCACTGTCGATTTTGTATGAAAGAGTCTACGAGACTTCAATGAAATTTTAAAAACGTTATATTTTCTTTTTTCGTAATTTTTATTGCAAAATTTTTTTTTTTGTCAAATGTTTTCATATAATGGAAATTGTTTCGAATTTAAATATCTTCATGAAACTGAAAAAGACAAAGTTTTATTCGGTGTAACATCGGATATTCAAATAATATATTCGTCAGACACACAAAAACCAGTAATTGATCTTATCTAAACAAGATATTATTTTACCTAATAATGAGAATAAAATCATATTTTATTGGAAACGTGAACATAAAGCACAATATGAAATAATTGGTTAAGGAAAAGTATGAGTGTACTGCGATCAATAAACAAGAAAATGATTTTACTTATATCAATATCCTTTGTTGATCGAAGACTGATAAGAGAAGGTTCCAGACTGTCTAATCGGTTTTTTTTCACCTAGTAGATTATAAGTAATCAACCGTGCTAATTACGAATATCAATACGTCACTGGCAACTAGAACTCCAGAGACTGATTACTGGAAAGTCTCTTTTTCCGTCGAAACCTTTTTTGATCCATCTAGATTGTGAAGCACGTCGAGTTGAGCTTGTTAGGAAACTACCACGGAAGCCACCAGAAGCATAATTCTTTTCCTTTCCTTATTGATCTTTACAGAAAGTTGTGTATTGATATTCGTAATTAGCATGGTTGATTACCTATAACTTACTAGATTTGATTAAAAAAAAATGATTAGATAGATTAGGAATCTTAACTAGTGAGTAGAAGTCCAATCTGACACGAAGAGATTAACTATGTTCTTGTTTTTCAGTAATTCCGCATAGTTTTAATAAATATTTCAATAGAATATGACTCAATTCTTTGACTTTCTTTTAAATGGATGGATATTTTCCTTATATTCATTTAATAATAGAATAAATGAATCAAACAGATAGATGAAAAATACTTTATCTTTCAAATATAGTAAAACTTCTCTATTGCAAACATGATGAAGACCGCTAAAAATGTTCACTATAAAGGCATGTTCAGTTTAGAAATTTACCGTGAAATGAATAAACTCTTCCCGAATATCTAGGTCCACATTAATCTTAGGAAGTTTAGAAATTACAACACAAGATTTGATGTCTTATTTTTGTCTTTTTACTTTTGAATCACTATCGATATTAATTAGTTTTAATTATAATCCAAGAAGGAAAACATTTAAAAATGTTCATTGTTAAGAATAAGAATTTGTTCAGATTAGAGAGAGACATTCCTAGCAACAAAATTCCTCCCTCAAACTTAGGAAGCGTTGACTAGTAGAGGTTTTTGTTTTAGATAGGATTATGAACAAAGTTTTGTAGAAACTTATATTATTCAACAAAGATTAAAATATCATAGATTTCTCTTTCACTTCTATTTTTTCCTTTAAATCCTCGAATAAAGTTTAGATTGAAAAAAAATATTTTTTTTAATCAATATTTAACATAATAGCCAATTAAATTCATTGACAGATTCGATATTTTGTTTCATAATAATGAAAAAAGTTTACAAAAAAAAAAAACTCGAAGTGTATTTTGTTATGTTCGCTTGTTGTTTGTCAATAAATAAAGACATTGTATAATTGTTATTAACAACATCGAACTAATAGACCACAAATAACTGGATCATTGATACATCTGAGAAAACAAATGATAAAAATATTGATAAATAATTTGTTTTAAAAATCATACCCATTAACAAATTCTTGTTTACTTAATTTCTTATCATCACTAATGTCTAGTTTAGCAATGATTTCCTTAGCACGTTTTTTTTTGGATCCGATTCACCTTTTTGATCAGTTATACCAGCACGGTAGTACTATAAGAACAGAAAATCTTATTTTATCGAATGAAAAACAAAATCAAAAAGAAATTTTACCATAACTGATATTAAATAAGTTAGTTCTTTTCGATAAATTTGTCCATCGTTCGGAATCATCCCATCTAAATAAAACCAATAAAAAAAAGACAATCAATAATTAATGAATACTAACAAATTAAATAGAAATGTAAGTCTTTGTTCTAAGTTGCCTAATTTTTTTCTAATAGGAATTAATAGAAGAAGTTCATTGAAATCAATTGTACTATCATCATTTATATTGATTCGATCAAAAATTTCTCTAAATATTATCAATAAAAAAATTCAATAAAATTTTATATAATTATTCTTACGTAATATCTGCTTCATCATGTAGATGTAATTTCTGATAATAATCAATAAATGTCTTTTTATCAAGTGTATCTGATGGATATTGACGAAGAAAATCCTGCAAATGAAAAAAAAACCAACGATCGATCATTTGGATAGTTCATTCGAAGAAATATAATTAATAGAAAATACTGTATGCCATTCTCGAATTTCTCTTTTATGAAAATAAATCAAAATAGAAGACTTCAATATCTAGTCAAATTTGTTTTACCTTGCTCAGTAAGTTTAGCATTTGCTGTAAGTATATCACATTCTAGAATTATATTTTAAAAAAACTATGACAGGCTGAATATAATTTATTTTAAAAAAAAGTTTACCCGTTAGGAGTCAAATTCATATTTGTTCGACCTTTTTTTGGCATTATTTTTTGTTCGTTAATAAAGATATTTTTCGTTAGATAATGAGTGACTTTTTTTCTTTATAGTTTTCAGTTGAAATTGAGTAAGCGTCGATAAAATGTGATCAACAAAGTGTATGCATTATACTTAGAGAATTGAAAGAAACAAAAACAACATTCACTTTTATATCTACTCAGAAATTAACTACTGACAGAATGAAAGAAAATAAAATCAACCATATTAATTATTTGGCAAACAACACTAAGATTTATATATGTTGATGACGTCTTTATGTTTGATTGAATAGTGTTTATAATCTTCGACTACGAGAAAATAATATCGCCATTGGTGATTACTATCAGATCGTAGATTAACCTTTGAATACTGATTTTTCTTTTTGGTACAACTGACGAAGAGAGTAATGCATTCAAATGTAATATTAAACAAATAGAAAAGAAAAAAAAAACACGAAGTCTCGGATTAAGTAGGTTTTTCTCTACTATGAGTAAAATAATATGAGAATGAAATCTATAGGTTTTATTCCGAGACTAGGACTCTATGCATACAAATGATTATTCATTGATATATTTGAAAAACTTCGATATGTCTGAACTTGTCTATAGGCTCGAGTATTTCCTATTAGAATTCGTCCAGGAACTTGTTCCAATATCACTATTCTTGTTCGAAGTACAACTCGACGAGCTCCATCGAATAATATAATTAGATTTCCTATAGCTCAAAACTGCTTCCTGAAAAGCCGATTTAACTTGTTTTTTTTTAACACGGAGAGTCAGTATACTACGGCATATTTGCTTATGGGATTCGTTTAGGATATATTTCTCGATGAGTATACACTCTATGTCTGCTATTGACGAATGATTTTCCCAAAATATATCTCTCAAACTGTCAAATGTTTATCAACTGTCATTCATCAAGCCTCTTTTTTTTTATTTCGCTGCCTAAGAAGAATCGATGCCTGATATGAGACTTGTCAGTACGAAGAATTTACATTTATATATAGGAAAGAGAGCATTTAAAGAAAATAATAGAATTCATAAAAGTGAGAGAGTGAGCATAAGGGGGGGGGATCAAGAAGTAAGACGAGGACGGGTTAAACACCATGAAAGGAGTGAAGAAACAGACGGGGGTCAAGATACGTTAGTGATATATATATACAGGTTAAAACAAGCATTTTTCGATAACTGTTACATGATTGTTGAATCGTTTAGCCCTACGAAGAGTCTGAACTTTCTGAATTTCCCCTAGTCATTCATTTCTATGTAAGTTACGGATAAGTTGCTCTGCAAGCAATTCTTCATCTTTTGATTCAGCAAATCCTATAAAATATTTATTCCAATGTCCCGTATATCTATTAACTAATAAGAATTCGTTGAATATGAACTCGAAGAACTCATCTAGCTAGTGCTGACAATGTAAAGTCCGTTTTACACAAGTAGAATAGAAATGCGCTAATTGTCTACGTTGGCATTCAGAGAAAAGGAGGAAAATAGGGAAAAGCCAGGTGAATATGGAGAGAATATATCAGGAGAACAACATCCTATGAAGCTCAGAAGATGTGATTCTATAAATGCGACAGAAGTTTATCATGCCAACTCTTTGGCAAATTTTTAGTAAGGATTTATTGATCATTATTGACCTGGTCAGTTTTGGACTAATCCAATAGGTGAGGTATTTATAGTATGTACACCATTTTTACCACATCTCAGGTTGAATTTAGGCCTTTCATTCACTCTCCATGCTCTGTCAGACCAGAATACCTCGATTTTTTCCTAATTAATTAGTTGAACCGAAAGTAATGAAAGATTATCAAAGAAAAGCTTAAGTCTCCTCTCAAGATTCAGACATTGTTCAGAATATTTAGCTCCAATCCGGCTGGCATCAAGTCTCTTGAGTTAATTTGAATTCTAATGCGTAGGTGCCTTTTTTTTGTTATCCTGTGCAGTCATTTGTATCAGAGATACCATATGGTAACTATGTTACAGACAGACATACATAGATGAATTCTCGTTTCTAGACTTTATCCTTTCGATCTCCGGAAAAATACGTTTTAGTTTAGTTGAGTCTTCTTTTTTCTGGAAATGAGGATAAAATATATTGAATTAATGTTTCGTTTGTTCTTCAAATAAGTTTTTTCATTCTTTAACAAATAAGAGTTTGATGATTTCTCTTCAATGTATAAATTGATTTGTCTAGTTAAATTAAATATTTACAAATTGAATCAAATAAACTAATGATTTCGCTGTTGATTTTTTTCAAAACTATTATATATTCGTATACATAAAAGAAAAGCATGCTTATGTAAGAGTAAAAAAAAAAAGATGGAAGAACGTAAAAAGACAAAATTGACACCATAGAATGTTATAATGATAAAACTCTGATAACTAGGAAAATGTTTTTTCAAGAATAAAAATCGATACGAAACAAAAGCAAATGTTCACTGTTAATCGAAATAAATAAAGACAATAAATAATTATTGATAGACACACTAAACAAAAAAAAACGAATAATAATAAATCTAAAAAAATACTTTTTGTTGTTACTTGAAGATTGCTATTTGATGTTCTAATTGGTGAATGATTTATTGATGAAAAATTTTCATATAAATCATTTCTAGCTAATCATTTTTCTAAACGTTCAAAATAAATTTTAACAATTCGTTTTATTAAATTTAAACGATCAAACATTAATTTTAAATCATTTATTATACGTAATTGATCACCAGATAAAAGAGATTTTAAACGATAATTTATATTAATTAAACGTTGATGAAGTATTTCAAGATCATCACGAATAGGAATAAAACGATGAAGTTTTCTACGATAAATAGTTATATTTATTTCTCTTTCATCAACAGGTTCTAATCAATGACTTAATGATTGAAGATGATCTAATTGTAAATTGATATCTAACATAGCATGTTTTATATCTTCTGCTTGAATAAGATTTGTCTATTTAAAAAAAAAAAAAGAAAATATATTATTCGAAACAAAAAAAATATTTCAAATATCTACTTTGATTTCTCGATGTTTACGGTTTTTTCTAGGAAATAAAAATTGAAAATTTTCTTTAATTGATTGAAGACGATGATCAATCAATAACCATTCATTTGTATCATCACTAAATTGATCATCTAGATCCATTGTTGATTTTAAAAGTGTTTGAAATTCATCTAAAATATATTCAAATAATATCTAACAAAAAAACAAAAGAATTTATTTGTTTTTATATGAAACCTAATCGTTGAACTTGATCACGATGTGCATCTGCTTTTGAATAAACAGTTCGAGGTACTAAAAAAAACGTTGTTAACTTAATCGTGATGAAATTAAAATGTGAAACACAACAAAAAAGAAAAGAATAGTGTTATTTTATTTACATAAATCATCTAGAGTTGTAAATCGTTCAGCTGCTTATTCAAGATCTTCTAATTGTCGTTTAAAATATTTCCATTTTAGGCGATTTTCTTTTAAATGTTCATCTTTATCATGAGCTAATCTTTGTAAACGATTCGATTTGTCCATAATATCTATTTAAAAATTTATTAAATTAAAATCAATTGATTTTTATATCATTCTTACCAACAACAACTGGATCATTATTAAGATAATCAACTAATAAATGACCTAATTCTTGTTCAATTTTTTGAATTATTTCACATAATGATTCAATCTTTCGACGTGTTGTTGTTAATATTCGAGTCTAAATAGAATTATTTAGAATTTTCATTTTATTTTATTTAAAACGAAAAAAAGAAGATTCTTTTACAGAAGTAAATTCAATAGGTAAATATTCAACATGAACACTAATTCGTGTTTCAGAACGAAATGTTTCTTCTTTGGCAAGAAAATGACCATTAATTTGAACGATAATATCTTCAAAATCAGATAAAAGTTCCTGAGCACGTTGATATTGAT
>CAJNOL010002692.1:0-33305 GCA_905250125.1 Rotaria sordida | reverse complement strand
TAAATCTTTCAAAATATTCAGATTTTAGTATTGAAACACATTCATCTGTGGGTAAATTTAAACTATATTCTATCGGGTTGATGCAAAAGTCTCCGCCGATTTTTTTCTTCTTCTCGGTTTCAAGATTTTATTGAAACAAAATATCATCAATCAACAACATATACACCTTTGTTATCTACTACATACTCCCATCTTTTAGACAAATCCAGAATACCATCTTCAAAGAATTTATTAGACAAAGACAAAAAAAAAGTTTCGAGGTCCGATTTTAGGTGGGCTTGATCATCGAAGTGTTTTTTTACCAGATGATTGCGGAGCGATCGAAACAGATGATAGTCGGATGGTGCCAAATCTGGTGAATATGGTGGATGGGGTAAGACCTCCCACTCTAATTCTTTCAGCTTCTGCCGGGTAAATTTTGAGACATGAGGTTTTGCATTATCATGAAGCAATCGAATTTTTCGCTTTTCTGGATGATTAGCTTGTAATACGACCTTCAAATTTTCAAGTTGCTTGCAGCACAGCTGTGAGTCTATCGTGGTGTTAGGAGGTAGAAGTTCCCAGTAGATAATTCCTTGAGAATCCACCAAATCGAGAGCATAATTTTTTTCGGATGCAGGTCGTTTTTTGTTTCAGGTTCAGGCAAATCTTCAGGATTTACCCACTGGCGCTTGCGCTTATGGTTGACATATAGAACCCACTTTTCATCACCAGTGACTATTTGCTGAAGAAATCTATGTCGGTTGCATTTTGACAACAAAGAATTGCATATGGTGATTCTCTGCTGTATGTTGTCCGAGGTTAGTTGATGTGGAACCCATATTCCAAGTTCATTAACTTTTCCCATTTCATGCAAATGGCGATCGATGGTGGATTGGTTGCACCCGAGCATTGCTGACAATTCACGGGTGGTTAATCGTGGATTGTCTTCGATCAGGACTTTTAATCGTTCAATATCAGATTCGAGACGATGTCCAGATCTCGGACGATCTTCTAATGATATGTCATCTTCACGAAATCTTTTAAACCAATCTCGACATGTTCGATCAGCAACAGCACCTTCACCAAGTGCAGCACATATATTGCGGGCAGCAGCACTTACACTGTTCCCTAATTGAAACCCATACAAAATGCAGTGTCGGATATGAATAGGAATCTCTGACATGTTTTAATGAAGAATGTAAATAAAATGGGACCTTTACCAATGTCATCTTATAGTACGACACAAGCGGTATCATATATGTGAAAATCACGAATGCATAGTAGCGCTAGAGGACTTTAAAAAAAATTTTAAAAAATCGGCGGAGACTTTTGCAGCAACTCAATATCAGGTCTAAAAAGATTTTTAAGTAAATTCTTTTAAGTTGACTCGAAACGTTGAATGTCTTTCTATATATTGATAAAGAATATCTATTTATAATAATCGAATATATTTATTTCAACATTGATGTTCGAATGTCATGTCAACTGCTTTTTTTTCTATAATACAGAATCGAAGGGTATTTATGAAAAATCATTGTCACTAGACGAATCTATTGATAACGATAGTTGTGTTCGAAAATGTTTTCTTTATTTAAATTATTTATTGTTTGTCGATTGTTGATAATAAGGATAGATTTAGTGGATGAACTAAAACTAACCAATGAAATTGATATTTATTGAAATAGTCACGTTTGCCATATAGTACGTACCCACACGCGAAAAAAGTCATCAAAATCGAGTTTTTACAGCCACAAATTGATTGGATAAATTTCTACCAGAAATTCAAGCTAATTGTTTTAGTTCGGAATCTCGCAGGTCGTTTCGAGCCCAGGCCTAGATCACGAGATATTCGTGAAACTATCATATAGGTGGCGCTAGTTTTGTGAATATCTCGTGATCTAGGCCTGGGCTCGAAACGGCCAGCGAGATTCCGAACTAAAAAAATTAGCTTGAATTTCTGGTAGAAATTTATCCAATCAATTTGTGGCTGTAAAAACTTGATTTTGATGACTTTTTTCGCGTGTGGGTACGTACTAATAGAGTCAACCAATGATATAGACTCAATATAATCAGCAAGTAGTGATGGTATATTTCAGGACACTAGGATATTTTTTTTTATTTGTAAGACAAATAATTGATCTATTCGTTCGTAGAACATATCATTTTATATTAAATCAAATAATTTAACATAAACATGACAATATTATAACAATTATTTATATATATCTTTCCCTAGAGAAAGTACTGAGTTCAGGATACCCATATACTGAGAAAGCCTCAGCAGGGTACCTGATATGGGTATTTCGAAAATTTTCAGTAATTATACTGACGTAGGTACTGCATTGGGTACCTATTACAGTATGTTTACTGAACAAGTACTTGCATGAGTACCCACACCTGTAATTTCACTAGGAAAAGCTCTACAGGGTACCCTAGATTTGTTGCGTTCTGTGTAGCAACTGTTCATTCACCGTTTTCTTTTGCATATACGGCTTCATATAAGCAACTCGAGGAAGCATAAGAAAAAAATATTTTTTCATACTAATTTTTTCTAGATTATTTTTCTTGATTATTTACTAGTCGAGGACATGCTGATCTCAATCGTAGATTGAGGGAGGACTACCTTGAAGTGGTCTGATGGAGATCCGACCAATTCGCGTCCGGTCAGATCTCGAAATTTGACCTGCTTGACTTTTCAGAATTGGAAAAATAAAATAAAATAAAATCGAAAAAATATCATAAATTGCTTTGAGAGAAACAAAAATGAAAAAAAAGCCCAGAGGTTAGTGTCGATCATCAACATACTGCAAGTTTCGCAACAGGGTACCCAGAATTACTGAACAATAGTACCCGGTTGGGTACTTGGTCAGTATCTTCAAGTATCCATTTACTGGATGCTTTCCAGCAGGGTACTTGGTCAAGTACCTTATGCGTACCTATAAGTACTTTAAGGTACTTCAGTACCCGAAAGTTCCTGTGACATACTAGTAGCAGGGTACTTTTTCGGGTACCCTTAGCTCAGTACATTCACTAGGGTTATTATCTTATTGAAAATACTCTCTTCAAACATCTATAACTATATTAAAACATGGAAAAAGTAACTATAGATAGATAGATAGGGCACTACAAAACTCTTTTCACTCGTCTCTCTTAAAAGACTTGTCCAATAAGTAACTATATCGATATAATGGGCAGATATATTTAGGATTATGCACAAAATTTCCGAGTTCTAAGTCTTGTGGTTTGTTGTAGTCTATCGTTTTGTTTTCTATTAGGTATACCTCATTTACAATATAAGACATAAGAAGTTTAATGTGTCACGTTTTTAATCGTTTAATAAATTCTATTAGTAAAAGAAAAGACATAAGATGATAGAGGGTATCAACCTCTACAATTGTCATCGTATAACTTTTTTAATAGTTGAATATATTACATTGAAAATGGATCAACTTTTCACCGATCAAATTTCGACGATGTGAAAAAATAAGACGAAGGAGAAATTTCTTTTTTCCTTGTTTAATGTTTTTATTGGCTATGCAGATTGTAAAGCTTTTCATGCTGCGCCTTGCCACATATTTTGTTTTTTACAAAAAGATATTAGGTGATAAAAATGATGAAACAAGAAAAAAAGGAGCTGATTATGTGTAAAAAAATCTAATTGTTCCACGGATAAAATGCACGAAATAAAAATTTTCTTCATTTTTAAAGGAAAACATGGAACTATTAAAAAAACATCGTCTCATGTAAATTGTAGAGGTTTACACGGTGCACCTTGTGATCTAGTGTCATTTTTCTAATAGAACTATTAAAACGATGGAAAACTGCTAAACAAATCTGAACTGTCTTATCTAGATCACTGCTAGAAAAACAAATGATAATACTACAACAAACCACAAGACTTAAAAGTCTAAGAAGAAGACACATTAAAAATGTCAAAATTCTAGGAAATATGTGCACGAATATTTCGTATAGATAATATTATTAAATGACTAATTTTTGAGAAAGGTATATCAATAAATAGAAGGTGACATTCTACATCAAAACCACAAAGATCAGCACACCAGCGCATACGATTAGGGGGGAGGGATTTCCTCCCTCTAAATTTTTTCTCGCATTCCAGCTTTCTCCCTAAAAATTTTCTTTACGAGTAGTTTGAAATTTCTACTTATTAATTTGGAGAAAAAAGTTCAGATTCAAAGCGAAAGTCGTTCAAATCCTGAGAAAAATAGGTTAGTTTCAAGGAGAAAATAGCACAGGTTCGAAGAGAAAATGGTTCAGATTCAAAGAGAAAGTAGTTAAGACTCAGAGAGAAAATCGGCTAGTTTCAAGGAGAAAATGCATCATTTTCAAAGAGAAAATGGTTCAGATCGAAAGAGAAAGCAGTTTAGACCCCAAGAGAAAATGAATCAGTTTCAAAGAGAAAATGGCCAGATGCAAAGAGAAAAAAGTGCAGACTGAGGGAAAAGATCGGCCAGTTTCAAGGAGAAAATGCATAAATTTCAAGAGAAAATAGTTAAAATTCGAAGAGAAAGTAGTTCAAACTCAGAGAGAAAATAGGTCAGTTTCAAGGAGAAAACGCATCAATTTCAAGAGAAAATAGTTCAAACATAGAGAGAAAATAGATCATTTTCGTTCCATAGTTATATGACCTAGCCTTTCGAGTTGAGAATATGCGAGATTTTTATAGATGCTGTTCTAGTGATGCGAAATGCACATGAGCCGACTGATTTCCAAATTTTTCTTCCCGTTTACAGATTAATCTAAATATGTGAAAGAGACAATTTGTTCTAAGTCTCTGGTGTCTTTTAAAAAATATTTTAGTTTAATACGTCGGGTGTCCAAAAATATTTCCAACATAGTTTGTTTTCGGAATGTTTCTGCAGAGAAAATAATAAAACCTTAATTTTTTTTCAAAAGGTGCTTCAGGAAAAGGTTTGGAAAAACTGTATGAACAAATCCTATTTACTTGTTCTGATAGTTCTTCTGAACTCAAAATAAAAAACATGTATGATAGTGCTACTTGTTACCGTATTTAACATAATAAAAATATTTGGAATACCTTTTTCTTTTCCAGTAGATATTTATTTAGACAGCTTTTGTAGAACTTTCTACGCTGTGTCTTTTGAAAACAACAAGATGCTATCGTTTTCTAAAGGTGGGATACATGCAAAACAAAAGTCTTGGACAAATTTTTTATCATGTTAAATTGTGTGAAAATAGTACTATCATCTATTTTTTTATTGTGATTATCAAAGAATTATCAGAACAAGTCAATAGGGATCTATTCCTACAGGCTTTATGGGAGCTCTTCACGAATCATCTTTTAAAAGAAAAATCAAGATTTTACTATTTGTTTGTATAGAGATATGTCAAAAACAAAGTATGTTGGAAAATGACGGGATGCTCGGTGTATGCACAAAAATGACGATGCTAGTGAGGGTAAAAATAGACAAAACACCAGACAATTTTTTCAAAGAACACTACTTTAGAAATTATCCATAGGAATTATTTTGCGTAGAAAAAATGAACTTGTTTCCCATCGATGTGACTTTTTTGCAGCAATTTATCAACACAAAAAATAGCGAAGACAATATTATTCAAGTTGGTAACAAGATTTTCAAAGATCACCACTGGAAATATATTTCACTATAAAAAAAATCTGGAAAGACCCGTTTCTCTCTACTTTTGGAAGACTTTCTCCCTTAATTTCCCTCCCCCCCCCCCTTCGCTCTCTTAGCAAAACCAAACGAAAGCTATGAGCAAAAGCTGATCATTGTCAATATTGTAATGCATCAAGATAGATTGGATCTTTAAGAAAAGCAACAGTTTTTGTTGGCATATCAATTGGCAAAGCTAGAAGATATTTTTTATAGTTAATATTCTATAATATAAGGACAAAAAGTTTCGAAACAAAATATTGTTGACATTTTTTGGTAACAAATAGAACAAATTTAAGAATATATTTGACTAGTTGGAAGTACTTCTTATCAGGATAGGTCATTTGCAAAGTCTGTGGAAAAGCGCGACTTTTCTAACCGATCTTCGGAATTCTATTTAAAATATTTTCCAAACAATAAACGTTGTGTACTATCCCTAAAGAGCTGTTTCCTATTGTTTTAGACTTAGAAGTCTTTTGTAGAATGAGTGAAATCCTCTGAAAACAGATGGTGGACATTTTTTTTTCTTTCGAGATGTTTTCTCTCTTAGATAAATTTGTTTCCAGGACGTTTTTAATAGGATCCGTAAATATCTATTGGGAGCCTTGTTTTTACAGAGTTTAACAAGTTCCTTTTCTGATAAGAAATTGTTTTATCTAATGAAGTCTTCCATTAAAGGAAAGAGTCAAAAATAGTGCGTTTTAAAAGGTATTTGCCTTGATTTGATATATGGTTAAGTTCATAAGAAGTGTTGCCGTAGAGAAAACGAATTGAACATATCGATTATGAAAAGGTGGTTGAAGAGTTAGTTGATCTTTATTATTTAATCCAGTATGATGGAAAGGTAGAGATCATTCCATATATCGAACTAATCTTCAATTTTCCCATGATGATCGTTCTATTTCATTCGATTTGATTTTTTTCTAGCTTTTTTCAATTGTTTTCAAAAGTTTGTTTAATAATTCAATTTCATTTTAATATTTTGTTTCTCTTAAATCTCTTTGTAAATTTTCAAAATATTTAGGAAGACTTGTTTTATACTCAGATATTCAGATAACAATCGATTATCTGAAAAAAGAAAAGAAGATATTCAGGATAATGAACATCGTTTTGAGGTAATTATCCGTTAAATAGATGTTATAATCGAATCAATAATTCAATTTTCATTAATTATCAATAAAATGATTGAACTGATTGGAAACAAGTTGGAAATAATGATTGGATTTATTTCGTTGAATTATGGAATCTAGTAAGAATATATTATCTTAATAAACATCTCAGATTAGTTTTAGTTTTTAACATATCTATAGAAATCCAGGAACTATTCTTCAAATAGTCTGCTCATTCTTACCCTAACAAAAAAAAGCAATCGTTACATAAAATACTTTTAAAGATTATCAAGTTTTTCAAATATCTAGGGACTATAGTGGAGAGATTGTCATTCAATTTTCAACCCTATAGACTGATATATTTAACAAACAAGGATCAAAAATAGATCATTTTAAAACACAAAATTCTTTGCAGGGCTTCATTCCATAGGGTCAATTTTGTTTTGATTGGAAGAACATGTCACGATCTAGAATATGACACAGTTATTTATTTAAAACTCTTTTTTTTCACCAGAGAAAAACGGATGAAAAGTTCATTGTCTGAAAAGACTGGAAGAATGGTGGTAGAATTATAAAACGAGATTTTATATAATAGTTTTCATGGTTGATAGAATCCACCGAATCAATATTCGACAGAATTACCATTCAATATGACATGTTTGCCTTTGGTCACAATTCAATTTCCGTCAATGACCAAGTGACTCTAAGCATAAATAGAACAGTTTTTCAAAGGACACCTGACAAAAACATTAGTGGGTTTTTTTTATTTTTCTGATAAAACTTCTTTATGAAAATTTTCGAGGATATTTGAATTCTATAACATATTCGATGGTTTACAAGACACGAGCTCTTCATCTCTTTTGACATAATCTGACCGTTGAATATTAGGAGAAAAATTCTAATTTGCTGCTACCTTCATCGACATGCTCAAATCATTTTATGTTATTATATATATGAAGAGATATAAACTATATTGAGAAATTTTCTCGCTTATATATGTGTTTATATAGGAGAGCTTATCCTACCTATCAATAGAGAACTGTATCAACTATGAACAGACATCAATATTAATATAAGACTTTTTTTTCCATTCTTTTTAAAATGAAATCTGTTTAGGAATTTTTTGTTTAATACTCAATGTAAAGTTAGATTCTATTGATTGATAATCTTTTCATACGATAATTTTATTCGAAAGTTTCATAAGATAATTATAAAAAATGTTTAGGAAGATCTTGTCTTATTAATTGTTTTCTATTGATTAAAATCAATTGAATGATTTGAATCCTAGTTAATTATTAGAATAGAAATATTTATTCAACTCAACTATTTATTCATCGTAAACAATAAAACATACTCAACATGATTTTTATCTTTTAAATAATGTCAAAATTTCATCAAAAATAGAATATTTTATTCTTTGACATCAACATTTATGACTAGCCGATAGAAGAACAATTTCGATAAATTATTGAATAGAACTTATATTTGATATCCATCCAAATTTATACGATAATCTTGTGCAAAAAAAATTCCAAATAGAAGAGCAAATTTATAATCAACTCAAGGTAAAATATATTCATAGATTGATTTAAAATAGAAGAAAAAAAAAAGTAAATGATAGTAGCATAAACTTTATTAACAAATGGTTTTGTTTATCTTTTATATCGATAAATACGATTTGGATCATCTCAATCTTTGACTAGTTTTCTGCATAGGATAATATAACCTCTATCATTTTATATAGACCATAAACAAATTGAATTTGTCAATTATGTTAAATAAAATGAGGTAGTCGACAATGGTTGATAACCAACTATTGATTTTTTTCGACTTGAAATCGATAAAATATTTACTGATCTAATGATGAATTATCAATAAGTTGTTTTATATATATATTATTTTCGTTAAATAAATCAATAATATATCGAAGATGATCAATTTTAGTCATCGTAGAAAACTAATCAATTTGAAGATAATCGCATTTGGACTTATCTTCGTTAGTTAACATATTTATCTTTGTTAATCTTTCGAAATATTTTCATTTAACTTATTAAAAACGATTTCAAGATGTTTTAAATAAAAGAAAAGTTCGATAAATAATTTAAATATTTTTTCAATAATTATTCAATGAAATTTCTTTAAAGAAATCTTCAACATTGAAAACGTTTATCAATTTCATCTATAACAATTAGATTTGTAGATTTTTCCTTGTTTATTTTATTCGACAATCTTTTTATCTTTTTTTTTTATCAAATTTTTTTCGTTCACTTTTTCTTTTTTGTTTTTTTCTTGTCATCAGATCCAGAATTGATTCATTTGAGTAACAGAAAGAACCATTTCTAGTTGATTATCTCTGACATCACGACTTCTCAATTATTTACCATACAAACTCAACTAACTATAACCATAACAAACAAATTTATTCATAGTTCAAAAACAAAAACCAATGGGAAATTCTTAATATTTATATAAATATGTCGCAGAAGAGAAGAGACTAGTCGAATCATAGTCATACCCTAGAATGAAAAAACATCTCTTAACTGCATCAATGTCATATAGGAGGAAACGGGTCTTATTTAACGAAGACTATAATAGATAGAAAACAACACATTATAAACAAGAACATAACAAAAATCTAACATATAACAACAATTGATCGACAGTTATAGAATTGAATATACTTTCGAAAACTAAAAATAAGGATAATTGGTATTCACCATCAATAACATTGATTGTTTACAATCGAATAATAGTTTTATTATTATAGATCTCCTTCTACAACCTTTTTCTGCCTGGATCGAACCCATTTTAGTTGTATAGAGAAAAATGTCCCTATCTATTGAATGAGATGGTTTAGGATTTATTCATTAGTAGAAAAGTGAAGTAGAGGAATGACATAAAAGAATATCAATATATCAATTTCTAGAATGTTGTTAGATTAGGCACTGGAGTCAATGAAAAGTACCAGATCTGATCAGGTTGGATTTTAGTTGTTTTTCAGTTTTGTTTGAGTCTTTTATTAAAATTCTTCTATATATTTGTTGGAGGAATTTATTGATAATCTAAACGAATTAATTTCGTGAGGATTTTATTTTCAACTAGTTCAAGTCGAAACTTCCAGAAATCGAATAGAAAAGTCTATATGTAGATAGGACAGGAGTTCGACTGATTCTATTCTATGATAAATATGTTTATTATCATATTGAGATAAACAACTCTCATTACGGATTAACAAAATGATATTTTATTTGATTATTTGATGAAAGTATCGATTCGAAATCAATTAAATATATTTCAATTGAAATTGATTGTCTTGTCAAAATTTGAATATCTAAATATAATATATTTTTATTCAATTAATTATTTTACTATATTAAAAAACATATATTTATCTTGTCAAAGACATCCATAGCATTTTCATAAAACTAGGATTTCATTATCTATTCGTTAATATTGATATAACTATTGTTAGATATTCTTCTATCATTGGTATCTATAAGAACTTTTTTTCTCTTTGATTGTCAAATCTTCTTATTAGAAAATAGTTTTGTTTAAAAAACGGTAAAAAATCTTGAAATAGACTCAACATCTTATTGATAAAATACCTAAGTCGAAACCAATTAGATCCAAAAGTATAAGACAAGTTAGACAATATTAGTTATTGTTCATGATAATAGATTGATATAGAGTAAAAGGATTGAATTTGAGAAGATCTCAATAGAATAGAGAGAGATTGAGAATATAATGATAATATGAAGAATTATTGAAAAATTTCTCTCACTATTAAAATAAAAAAAACTAGCTTTTATCTAAGGAAAATTAGATTTTAAAATAAAATAAAATAATTTTATATAAAAAATAAATTAGTTTGATCATTGATTGATTTATTGTCATAGTTTTGGAATAGATTTTAGCTCAACTGAATTAATTGATAATAACGTTGAAATAGATATATCTATATTTTAATCGAAATAGAAACAATCAGAGTAAACTCTTTTCTTTCCATTAAATAGATTTCAAATAAAATCTTCACCAGAGAATAATATATCGAATTCTTCATGGAACGTCATTTATAGATAAGACCGAGAATGATGATTATAAATTATTATTTTCAATGAAATTTATTTTTCTTTTCAGATAAATAATAAGTCTTCCACTATCTTCATTTGTTATTTCATATATATATATATATTTTTTTTGAAAATTCAATTGAATGATTTTTCTTTAAAATAGTAGAACTAGTTTGATAAGATGATCATTTTCAAATTATTTTTTCTAATCAATTGATTGAACATTTTTCTATAAATTCAACTCGAAAACATTTCACTATTCTATTAGTTAAGATTTATTTATTTATTTATTATATATAAATAAGATTGAAGATACAGGTATAGACTAACAGATTATAAACGATGGGCAACCTTATAACAACATTTCGGACCAATTAGAAAGCCGACATAGATTTACGTTAAACTTTCACCGAATTTTCAATAGGGTGTTACGAGTCATCCATGATAATTCCAGTTTGATCAGTTAAACTTTTCCTTAACTTGACACCATCAACTATATTCTTTCCTAAATATGGACAAAACTACCTTAGAGTAAACCTTGTTGACCATTATTAAAGCCATTTTTCTCGGGTGATTATCAATCAATAAGTACTACAAAATTGCAACGACAAGGAGCTGAAAAAAATCTGCACTGATACAATGATGAAGTACATAGTTACCTAAATATGAAGGAAAGTAGGTGAGAGCGAACCTAATGAAGGTTCGTTCTCTCAATGTCTACTATTTATCATAAATTATATCGACATTTGTGGATAATTAAATAATAAAGAGAATTGTTATGACTGAGTAGAGAATTTAAATTTAGGAATTTTTTTACTATAAACTGGGTGAGAATATTTCAAGGGAGTTTTTGCTTATTGTTTTTCTCGATGAAAGACTAGTTTCAATGGACACACAAAGTGTGAAACTTGTTCAAGTCTACTTCTCTCAATTGTTAGTAGAGTTTTATTTAAATAATGAAATAGGAATTAAATATGTCACTAAGAGTGATTGTTCTAAAATAAAAAGCAGAGAGTTTTGTTTAGTTTTCAATAGTCATTGTTATAGTGGAATTGAAAAATGAAAATAATGAGAAGATTTTTCTATAACTATCAATTAATAATAACCTATATTTGGTTATTATAGTTAATAAATTTTGAAAAATATAGAAAAATCTATCCCGTTCAATTGAGGAAACGTTTTCTCTTCTTCGACAATCGCTAAGTTTAGAAAATCGAAAAAGATACCTGAAATTTTTCTTCACTGGACAAAAATTGTTTCTCTCATTAAAACTTAACTAGTTAATTGTTGATATTTTCGATATAAATGAAGAGAAGCTCGGTGGGAATCTATCGAAATCATGATTTCGATGTCTATTAATATCAGTCTTTCACAGAGATAAATCAAAAAGAAAAAGCGCCTTCAAATTTTCTTTCCTATTTCATATTAAAATTCCTATTTACTTATCAGAATTGTCTTTATTATTTCAATATTCAGAAATGTGCATACAATTTAGAGATTGATTCAGGGATTCGCCATTATATAGTAAATGATAGACATTGAGAGAATGAACCTTCATTAGGTTCGCTCTCACCTACTTTCCTTCATATTTAGGTAACTATATACTTCATCATGATACGAGGGAACGTTTTTTTTTAGCCTCTTTTCTTTGCAATTTTTTGGTACTTATTGATTGATAATCACCCTAGAAAAATGGCTTTAATAATGGTCAACCTTGTTGACTCTAAGGTAGTTTTTCGCATATATCGGGGAGAATATACTTGATGGTGTCAAGTAAAGGAAAAGCTTAATCGATAAAACTGGAATTATCAGAGATGACTTCTAACACCCTGATGAGGATTCGGTGAAAGTTTCACGTAAATCTACGTTGACTTTCTAATTGGATATGATCTGATAAATGTAAATCAATCCTGCTAATATTTTCATTTTCACTTTAAAAACAATGATCAAGAATACGAAAATAAAGATGAGTCAAATAAATATGATTAATTAAGATATGAGGTTGTTTAATCAATTGAAATCTCTAGAGAAATCGATAGATAAATAATATAGATACATAATGAACCGTGTTTTGTTTGACTCGATTCACCATTTATCTTATATAGAATTTCATCAAGAATCGTCTGCTAATGAAATAATCTTATTTATTATATTATTCAGATATTGAAGTTTGTATTTTAGATCTACGATTTATAGATGAAAGAGTGACTCATACTTAGACAGTTTAAACTAAAGACTTTCTCAATTTACTATCGAGTGAGCCATAATGACTACAACATCGTCTATTTTGCAAATATTTCAGTAGAGATAAATCGTATAATCTTGAGGTTTTTTAAAAAGATATATCATGAAATTCTCTAGAAGAATAATAATGAGAAATCCTATCCAATTAATTTGATGATCTTTTTTGTTAGGGTATAAGTGAAGAACTGTGTAATCGTGTTAATCTCAAAGTGTATAGATCTATAGGAGAAATCAGTATCACTGATCTTATATGAGAGAACGAAGAAAAATCTGAACTTTGAAAAAGATTGGTGAAGAAAAAGGTGTCCAAACAATATTCAAGTTATCTTACTTAACAATGATCACTACTTTAAAAATGTCAAAGTATTTTACTTTGAAATCCTTCTACAACTTTTTCAGAGTCGAAATTTTCTATGAGTAACTCTTCGATCTATGAATGATAGATTGTTGATAAATGGGATTATTTTCTTACCAAAACGGTTCCTCATGAAATTCTACTGAGATGGTCCGTTATGCACTTCTCTCATATTCCATCTATGAAAATCTAGATATGTTAATTAACTTGCCCTTTTTTACAAATTTATAGTTGTGATGTTTTTTTCTGTCTTGATTAAAAGATGATGATTCTGATTCGTATTGACTTACTCATTCCTTATCCGATATTTCATTGGTAAGATAAATAGATATTCGATAATCGATATCACTTTGCTCTTTTTTATAATAATTTTTCTATTGTTGTCATTTTTGATGAACAACTTTCTCAAATATGAAATGATGATTATGTGCATCATAATATAAATTCAATTTTTCTCTAACTGATTGACGAAATAATATTTCTAATGTTGTTTCAGTATCGAGTAAAAAGTCGATAAATTCTTGGATATGATTATTGATTTATAATTATAATATAAATTGTATAAGTGTATCCTATGAATTAATAGAGAATAAATGACGATATGACCACCTATTCGATGTTTTGTTTTGATCTGAATAGAAGACAAATAAGAGGAAAAAAAGTCGAGATTCATCATAATTATGTTAACTCGTCAGGTATTTTCCTTTTCTATATAGATAGTTATCTCTTAATATATTATCATTGAAAAACTAAATTAAATATTCTCTATCTAATGGAGAATTTTTATCATTATGACTATATTTTCTTGTTTATTTGTTGAACCTTTTTCTTTTTTCTTTATAGAATTATCCGATAATGAAGAAATGTCTTTCTAAATCCATTAAACTAATTTGATATGACACAAGATACTTTAATAAATATTATAAGAACAACAGATGAAACAAGTCTATAGAAGATAAAATAAAATAAATATTATAGTTTGATATTTTAATCACTGGACGAAAGATAATTTCATTATAGAAATATATCCACTCAATATATATTAACATAACAAAACAAATTAATCTCAGATAAAGAATATTTTCTTTTTATCCATTATAGAAGAGATTTAAAAGATGGAATATACCAATTTCAAACTTCACTACAAGCCGTTATCATCACTAATTTACAGAATAAGTTCATTTCTATTAAATATGAAATTTCTTTCAAAAAATCTCGAACATACCCAAGGAGAAATTTTTTTCGATTGAATTTGATAAGGATAGCATCAACTTACTGATGATAAAGTATTCTTAACTGATTGAATCTGTTTCCCTCAATATTGTGATGATATATAAGACTGATGACTATAATCATATTCTTTCAAAAGATCTCCTGTTCGTTTTTAGATTTAGCCAATATAGAAATTCAAAAAGTTGGTAGATATGAACATCTCAATCAGACAATATTATCTATTAAGTTTGATTAGTTTTCGATATTGATATGGGAAAATATAAGTTTATCTTTATATTTTCATCGAACATCCTATCTAAAGATAAGCCTAGAAATTTTCAACAATTCATATATTAACATCCTCATATGAACAACTGATCAAATTTTTTTATATAAGATTGTCTAATCAAGATCTTCATCTACTAGAATGCTTTAGATTCAAATTTCAAATAAATGTGGAAACCTCGGATTTAAATCCGAGAGTTATGTGTACTGAAGAAAAGTGAATGAGACAGATGAATCGTTCTAGAATATGGGGATATAAAAATTATCCTGGCAAACCTGATCTATAAACACTTGATTTCTATTTGCTACTGCTCAACCAATAGGATTTGGGGATGAACACAGAGAAGATTTGAACTCTTCACCTTGATTTACCCTAAGAAACTCGTTGTTTCCTATAACTTGATTTCTATTGGTTACTGTTCAACCAATGGGATTTCGAGGCGAATCGAGGACAGATTCGAGTTCTCCACCCCAGAAAACCTCGAGCTATCATCTCTGTGATCGAAAGAACGAGCTCTATTTGTGGATCAATTAGAGCGTGGACAAACACAGAACCGAATTCCGTTTAGTTATCTTTGCAATAGCTGAGTTGGCTTTCTTGTTTCCTTATGTTTTATATACCACTTTGTAGCTCGTGAAATTCTCTATCGAATGGTATATAATAGTTGGAGTTTTATTTGACTATGATAGGAAAAATTTTTTTACGAAAGCGGAGATAGGCCGATCTTCGCATAGGGAAAACTGACTATTTTTGCAATAACTCATCAATGGCTCGGCCAATCCTTCTCATCTTCTTCTCTCGACCGAGATATTGTTGAGACTAAGCTGTGTAGAAAATTTCATCGTGATCGGACTCTCCTTTCAAAAGTTATCGTGTAAACGGACGGACGGTCGGACACACTGACCGATTCTAGAGTGTACTCACGTTTTGAGTACACAAAAATGATTTTTTTATTTTCTTTTAAAAATTGTCCTTCTACAGAAGATATTTCCAAAAAAAGTGACAATCTCGAACAAATTTAAACACGATCAGGAATCCTTTGAAGGCTCTGCTACTATAATTATTCCTCACATATAAAGTAAATATGAAAACTTACGGAATGAATAACCATTTCGTTGAGAAAACGACATCGAAATATATCTACTAGGAGATAAACAAAAACAAAATAACATAAAAACTATTTTCTTTTACAAAATCACCTTTCCATTAGCTACTTTTACTTTATAAAATATATTTATTTATTTGAATTGATGCGAACTATGTTTGAAATTGAATTTGGTTATAAATTTTGGTTATGATTATGATTAATCTTATATGAAATAAATCGAAGATCAAATAGAATAAATAAGTCTTCGAAAGGATACGAAATGGTTATATGAAAGATTGATAATCTTTATTAAACTAAAGTATAATCAAGATTGAAATAATTATTTCAATTAGTTATTTTAATGAACCAAAATAAATAAATCTACTGATAACTACATTTGACATCTTTCTCTTATTCTAAACATTTATTATATTATGTTTTATGGTTTTATTAAAATAAAATCTAGTCGATTTATTGAATAACATTTATCAAAAGATATTTCTTGTTCCGTTTGATCATAGATTAACTTGTCAACGACTTGAATTCGAAGAATTTATCTCGAAATAATCCTATATATCAATAAAATACATTCACAAATCATCCTCTTCTTATTTTTTTTTCTGTTTACTATCTGAGGTCGAAACATTTTTCTTATGTCAGGCAAACATGTCACTTTATTGATTCAAAGCAGATTTATTCGCTCAGAAATTCTTAGATAAGATACAGAAAAGCATTTTTAAGAAGCAAACTTTCAAAGAAAAATGTTCGAGAGAATCCGTTGAAGCAGAATTTATTTCGAGAATAATTCAATGATACGATTGAGCAAAGGTAAGGATATTTATTATTTAAGATATAACGTTTCTAGATTCAACTGATTATAGTCATAGAAAAAAAAAAAATTTAGAATGTCAATCGATATGATTCCAGTAGATAAGTTATATTAGACCATAAACACATTAGTTGAGAACAGATTTTTCAAATATCTTAATCAGATTTATTTTTATCTATTTGAAGAAATTTTTCTTTTAATAATTTAGAAAAAAATCCTTATTTCTATTTTAGTTAATTACGTTAAATAAATCTTTTTAGAAAATGATTTCATCAGAGAAGTTGATTCATTTCATAAACTGAATCAAATTCAAAGGAAAAATATCCTAATAGAAGAATAGAGTTGGAGATTGTAACCCTATCGTTGCAACAGTAGAATATAATAATGTCATGAACAAAAAAAGTTAACCGTGTACGTCTATAATGAAGAATTAAACAAAATTAAGGAAAAAAATATTATCTTTCAAAGTTGTAAGAATTAACTCAATCGTTTTGTTTCATCTGATAACAAAATTGTTTGAAGTATTTAACCAAATAGAAATTGGTTTTTGTTGTAGAGAGTTAAAAGATGATCCGTTTTTTTTAAATATTCGTTCCAATAGATAAAAGAAAACTTCTCGAAATAGTTGACAACTACTGACAAACTTATTCTTTATGGTTCATCCATTCGATATTTCAACTTGAAACGTTTTTATTCGATTTTAATCAGTATCATCACTTGTCAATATACTCTCTAATTACGAGGATATATTATAAACATGTGTGTATTCGTTTTTAATGGACCTTATGCCAATTTGTAAAGTATGATGAGCTGATCAAGATGGGATAAATCATTCTTCTCCATCTATTTCCCATGAATAACTAGACCGATTTCAACAAGAGAAAAATGAATTGAAAGGTGTTATTTCAGACATTTTAATATTATTGTTAGATTAGTTCTCACCATTGAAAAGTTAAACACTGAATTCGATGCCTTAGATTAACTGTAGACATTGAACATAAATAGAAATTTAAACAAGGTCTAACCTATGACTATTTCAATATGATGAGTACTATCAATCTACGGCATTCAACTATTTTATTTTGAAAATCTATCTGATTTCAATTCTATGTTCATCTATTTAGGATATATATTTAAAATATATGTTGATTATCTTTAAAATAATCGAATTTATCTATTGGACTTCTACATGTAAACATATGAGAAAAAAACCAATTATAGAATAGAGACTATTCAAAACGATATATGTGACACAGCGTTTAATTCTAATGTCTTTAACAATAGTATTACCAGATAGAGATCTAAGCTGATGAGTTGATCGGCGACGGCGGCTGATTATTTTTATTTTTTTTTAAATGTTCGACGGCGTCTTGAAAACTGAAGAGCGAGTAAATCTTTCGAGAATAAAAAAAACTCTTATTATTTTAATATCTAAGTATAAACATCTTTCAAAAACCATATAAAAAAACTCTTTTACTTATTGACTTAGTACATAGAAGACATTGTAAACACCAATTTCTTTTTTATGAATAGAAAAAGGATAATCTGTATGTTCATCTTTAACTATATTGAAGGAGACTTTTCAATAAATCGAATCAGTGTTTAACGGTTCATTTGGCTTTTTATGTAAATGAGGAAAGTTGTTCCAAACAAATGATCGTTTCGGTGTTTTTCGAGTTTTGATATGAAGAAAAATATTTTTATTTAAATTATTGATTTTTTTCATCTCAAATAAACGATCAAAACATAAAAGACAAGTAAAATCATCAAAATCGTATTTTGTTTTGGTACAAAATCCAGCTTTTCCTCTATATAATGAAAAGAAAACACTGGTTAGAAATATAACTAATCAACAATCGAACAAAAACAATAAAATTTCGATTTCTCATCTTCCATAGGGACCGGCGGCGGCGGCTGAAATTCTATAGTTAATCAGTAACGACGGCTCAACCATTCGGCTTAGACCTCTATTCCCAGAGAACGACAATCAGTTAAAAAAAAAACTAGTTGAATTCCGTAGATCTATAAGTTTAATGTACCGGCATCCACTGTTAAGGCTTTCAATGTTAACAACTAAATTCAGATAAAAGTAAAAATATCTGAAATAAGAATTTCGAATAATTTCGTTTCTGTAGTTGAGATTGACCTAATTCCTCAAATAAAGGCTGTAGGTAAGAACAGATTATCCCATGTTGATCAATTGATCGATCTCTACAAACTAGCATAAAGTCGATTGAAAACGAATGATCACACTTGTCGATCTTTCTTTGTCAGTGGTAAATAAGTCAATGTTAAATATGATTCTAACATTACAGAACGTTATTTTAAAAGTTAATTTTTCAGAATTTTCTAAGATAAGAAAACGATATGATCGTCAACGTTTATAGAAAAAATATTCATTTGAAATCTTTGTTCGACATATAAAACTTTCTCGTAAATAGAATTACATAAGACGATTCTTTAAATAATAAGATCATTTAAATTATCTATTATTCAAGGGCATAATTCAACATTGGAGGCATGTTTAGAACATGAAGTAGTTCCAGCTGCAGACAAAGAAATAGTACATAGACTCGTCACATCTATGTCCTTGGTTAACTTCATTTTGTTAACTATGACTTTAACATTTGAACTGATTTCATTTTAAAATAAATGTTTATTTTTATCTGAATTATTTTCATTGAATTGTATTTATGTATCCTTCCTGATACGACATCCGAAATAATCGTGCTCCACTCTATTATTGGTCTATCGGTGGTAGTTTCATTACAGCAATATCTTTTATTAGATTTGGTTATTTTTATTAGTAAGTAAACCCCCGTCCCCTAATAGATAGAAGTCCCCGGGAGCTTCTAAACTGTCCACCATCGAAAATTTTTGGAGGGGGCTTTTATTAAATCCCAAAGTTTTTCAAGAGTTTTAGATGTACAAAAAAAGTTTGAAAGAATTTCATAGATTTTTAGAGTTTTCTTGAGGTTTTCAAACGATTTTCCAGGAGATTTCGAGATGTTTACGCTGATACATAAAGAAATTAAACAAATTCTTCTTTTAAGTTATTGAATTTCGACGGTTTTGCGATGAAAATATCAATAAAAGTTTTTCTAAAAGTGTGTAAAATAAGGGAGGCTTCCAATAACGGGAGGGGTTTTTAATATGGGACGAGGATTTATACATGATTATAAATTGATTTATTAATTTTTTTTTTTCTTTCAAGTTGATATTTGATCAGATGAAAAATGAAACGAAGGTATTAAACTCAAGGTTTAACTATTCAACGTTTGTTGAAATATTTTACTTATTTTCTCGGTATTTGTTTTTTTTTTGTTTTTGTTTAATTAGAATTAGAAAAAAACGATTGATTTATTTCAAAAACAACCAATTCACCAACAAATTCAAGTTGACAATTACGAACGATATTAAAAATAACGTAATAAACGTCGTGAACAAGAAGATCTTAGTTTAAAAAAAAATATGTTTATATATTCAACAACAAATATATTAAATGAATATGTTAATCATATTGTAAGATCAATTGTTAAATAAAAGACAACGAAATCTTCTTTAACAAGAACAAACATTTATTCGAATAAATACAGATTAATATAATTAACCAAATAATTATCTTTTAGATAAATTTACATAAAAAAGAACGAACAATCTTTGGCATTTTTTTAAAGTTTGTTTGCTTTTTTGTAATCGAATGCCTTTTTTATTTAGTTGATCAAAAGAAAATCTTATAAATCCAATAACATAATTTATTTATCCAAAAAAAAGAGAGTTTATATTGAAATTAATGATTATGATTTTATAACGATAATAAAACATCCTAAACTTATTCATCAACCAAAAAGAAATTCTATTTGAAGAAAAAAATTATCCGATTAAAGAATATCTTTAATCAATTATAATAGAAATCGAAAATAACTCTGTAACATATCCGATTTATAATTAACCTTTATCCAACGTTAACTACAATTGATCAACCTCAACAACATGTTAATCGATCTATTCAACGAACCTCAAATTATTAATCTATCTTATAGAAAATTGTTCGATATAATTCCTACACAGAAAACAAAAAAGGTGTTAGACGAATCCTTTAGGGTTTCGTCGAAGTTTAATATATTTCAAAGGTAACCGTGGAATTATTTGAAATCCATAAAAGGTTTAGTAATATGTGAGGTTTTGTATAAAACCTTTACAACTTCCGAAAACTAAGAAAAGGTTTCGTGTAGAACCATTTTTATACGTCTCAACCCAAAAAAGTTTCGGAAACAGCTCTTGATGAGTATTGAAGCTAAAGAAGGTTTTGTATAAAACCTTTAATAAGTGTTGGAGGTTCAAGAAAGGTTTGGTATGAAACCCTTTACGAGTGTTGGAGCTTAGAAAAGGTTTCATAAAAAACATTTTGAGAAAGTTGGAGCAAAAAAGTGTTCTGTATTAAACTCTTTATAAGTTTTAGAACTTAAAAAGATTTCGCATCACACTCTTCATAAAAGCTGAAGCTTAAAGAGGTTTCGTATAAAGCCCTCGATACCTTTCGGAACTTAAATAGGCTTCGTATGGTACCTTTTCGATATTTCCGTCACGAGAAGGTTTCATATAAAATCTTTTAGAAGTATCGTCGTCAAAAGGTTTCGTGCTATATTATATATTTTTTCTGTGCATCTATGCTATCGATCGATGTTGAATAATTGGAAACTCATCCGATCTACATTCTTCCATCCATTTTCCGATTTATCCTTCATCTTGCAATCCAGTTTCGATCTGTTCGTCGCCATTTTTTGAACCCAAATATTTTCATACCGAATTTCTTCCAGAAAAAATACGAAAAGTCTTTACTAATGATTCAATGACTTTACCAACATATCTTGTGAAAACATACTATCTATTCATTAAGCATTTTTTCGTGTATCTATTTCATGAATGACTATACTTATAAGTTTTATAGTAGGTTACAGAGTGGCTATGGTTTTAAAACAGTGATCATCCGAGTCATCGGATTCTGTCATTTAATACAATAATTATATGATAAGCTAACTTCTTCTCTTAATATGATTCATTTCGTGTGTCGCTTTACCTAGATGGAGCTCATATTAGTTTAAAACAATACCACACGTCTCAGTTTGCATTTAACTGAGACACTGTAAAGATAAATGGGAACATACGTAGATATCGGAGTATAAACACAGATATCAGAGATGCATATAAACTTAAGTCTATATGAATACATACTGAGTGCTTGAGAATATGAATGAAGTTAGCAATATAATTAGTTGATTATGGGCGAAACCAGCCAGCGATGAATCATCTATGAGGAAGGTTTAGTTACCGAATAATAAAGAATAGGGTATCTATGATCGAAAGTATACTTTCAACAGATTATCAAATATATTGAATTCTATTAGATGTATTTTATACGAATGATAGAAATTCCTTTTTCTTCCACTATATCTAAAAGAGAGATTAATTCACTAATTTTATCAAAAAGTATAACTTTACACCTTATTAAATTTCATTTTTGTCCAAAAGATAGATAGCAGCTCTGTTATAATTCCTGGTGTAAGAGTACGACTTCATTGCTTAAATAATAAAACTCTCTAGATGCTACTTACGGATTAGAGAAAAGACAGGTTTTTTATTATGACCATTTAAAATTTCCTATTGCTAAACCTACCCCATTAGAATGTGAAAAAAAGATGAAATTCTATAATGGACAGTATTTTTTATTTTCTGTTCAATACAGACACTCATATAAAGAAATGACCTAATGCTTCGAAAGCTTATTCAAAGCTGAATAATTTTTACACTGAACATTTCTTTCTTTCTTGCTGAGTTTCGTAGTAAAGCGTTAAACTTCCAGTACATCCTAAATAAATGTGGAAACCTCGGATTTAAATCCGAGAGTTATGTGTACTTCAAAAAGTGAATGAGACAAATCGGTCATCCTACAATGTGTGGATATAAAAATTAGCCTGGCAAACCCTTTCTATAAACACTTGAATTCTATTGGCTACTGCTCAACCAATAGGATTTTGGAGTGAATACAGCTCAGATTTGGACTCTTCGCCTTGAGTTATCCTAAAAAACTCGTTTTTCCTATAATTTGATTTCTATTGGTCAGTGCTCAACCAATGGGGCTTCGAGTCAAGTGGATTACAGATTCGAGTTCTCCATCCTAGAAAACCTCGAAGTATTATCTCTGTGATCGGAAGATAGAGCTCGAATTGTGAATCGATTAGAGCGCAGACAAAAACAGAACCGATTTCCGTTTGTTTATCTTTGCAATAGGTGAACTAGCCATCTTGTTTCTTTATGTTTTATATACCATTTTGTAGCTCGTGAAATTCTCTATCGAATGGTGTATAATAGTTGGGGTTTTCTTTGACTATGATAGGGAAAGTGTTTTACGAAAGTGGGGATGGGTCGATTTTCCTATAGGAAGCCATAGGGAAAAAATGAGTATTTTTGGCAATAACTCAGGAACGGCTCGGCCAATTCTTCTCATCTTCGAACTCGACCGAGATATTGTTGAGACTAAACTGTATGGAAAATTTCATCGCGATCGGACTCTCCTTTCAAAAGTTATCGTGTAAACGGCCGGACGGACGGACACACTGACCGATTCTAGAGTGTACTCACTTTTTGAGTACACAAAAAGAATTCCATTTTTGAAATTCCGTAGCGGTCGATATTTTTTCAAATAATTCCGCTCTGGTCAAAGAAGAATTAGTGATATTTATACCAATAGTAGGTCTAAATAGTCTCTATGTACGATAAAATTTTTTAGAGAGTTTACGTTTATTATTGAGGAGATACAGATGTTGCAATGTGAAATCCTGAAATTCCGTAACGCTGGTTGTGTCCTTATACATGTATGTTAAAAATAAATATATGATTTTAGACTTACATAGGTAGAAATTGTTTCGATAATACATGTAAATGATTAGACTATTGGTCTCACCTTAACATAACCGTTCTATTAACTCATGCTGCTACTTATAGTTTGTATTGAAGTCGAGAAATTAACTGCACACTTTTCTATAGGTTCAGAATATACTTTAACACTTTGACATTTGTATAACGTGAGATGTAGCACAAAGCAAACAATAAAGATTTCTAATAATCAATCAATCTTGTTCTATTTTCCGATTTCTATTGAATACATATTTCAACCAATATCCTACAATGATAAAATAGGTGTCTGCACTAAGCTTTGTCAATCCAATACGAGTGTGCAATTATTCAATTATTTTTTCAAACAGTGACGCAAGAGCACTGAACTATTTCTTGAGTGAAATACAAAAGTATTAAAATATTTTACGCATTAACTCTAAGTCAACATTACCGCTTCGTCAAAGCTAAGAATTTACACAAAGTTATAAGACGTTCGAAATACATAGAGACATGATAAAAGTTTCAATGCTTGAGATATAGAAATGACGGATCAGACATAATTATAAGCGATTAAATATAGATACGAGAGATAAGATGCAGTTGTAACAAGTTCCATATACTGTTAAGGAGCTATAAACCGTTTTAAGAAAACAGCCAGAGAAGCAAGTGCTACAGACATATATAAGAGTTTGGACAAATATAAACGATCAGACATAGTTTTACAAGAATAC
This sequence comes from Rotaria sordida, assembly GCA_905250125.1. Lineage (NCBI taxonomy): Eukaryota > Metazoa > Rotifera > Eurotatoria > Philodinida > Philodinidae > Rotaria > Rotaria sordida. The sequence goes on along the minus strand of CAJNOL010002692.1, from coordinate 8,846 downwards.
ATATAGAAAGCAAGAATGAGATATCAAACTCAGGAACAATGGATGAAAATCAGTGTTTCAGGCAGAAATAAGGAGTGTATGGGTAGCAATAAATGGTCATGTATAGAATAAAGGGAAGTAAGAGCTAGCTATAGAATTTAGGGGTTAAGGATAAAGATAGGGGGTTAAGTATAGAATTAAGAAGTTAGGTATAGCATTAAGGGGGTCAGAATAGGAATGAGGATTAGATATAGAAATAAGGGTTAACAATGAGAACAAGGGTTAGATGTAGAATTGAGGGTTAGGGCTAGAGATAAGGTGTTAAGAATAGTAATAAGGGATTAGGTAAGAAATACAGGGTTAAAGATAGGAATAAGGGTTAGATATAGAATTAAGGGATAGGGGGGAAGGGTATAAATAAGGGTTTACGGATAGGAATAGGGGATTAAGTATAGATTTAAGCAGTTAGGTATAGCATTAAGGGGATCAGAATAGGAATAGGGGTTAGGCATAGAATTAAGGGGTCAAGAGTAGAAATAAGCTGTTAAGGATAGGAATAGGGGGTGAGGGGTTGAGTATAGAATTAAGGGGTTAAGGATAGGAATATGTAGTTTTACACCAAATGAAAGCACGTCTAAAACTGAATGTATTACTACGAAATAGTGAGAGTTATCAAAACCTTTTAATGCCTAGCCTACAAAATTTTCGAAAATCGTATGCTTTTTTACTACAGGAAATTAAGGCGTCAGCAATTCAAAAGTATTGTAAAATATTTTCTTTTGATATTTCTACATGGTTTGATAGAGCTGATCGAGCTCGACAAAGCTGTGTATATAAGAATTATTTGAGCCATTTTTATTAGCTGACAAATTTTAAGAATCATTTGCAAAATCTTTAAAATCTTTAAAAAAAAATCGTTTTTTCTTACATGCAACAGAAGTAGTCCATTTTCTAAATAAAATTACCCGCTTGCATTATTTTCTCTGAGAAAGGCGTTTCGAAATTTTCACGTGTGATGCAGCGTGAAAAAGTGCGTCTAGCCAATATATTTTGAAACGCCTTTTTTAGAAAAAATAAAGCAAGTAGGTATTTTATTCAGAAAATTGACTGTTTTAGTTCGATGTAAAAACAAACGATTTTTTATAGTTTTTTAAAGATTTTGCAACTGATTCTTAAAATCTTTCATCTAAGAAAAATGGCTCAAAAAACTTCTAATATACACAGTTTTGTAGAGCTCGACGAGTTCTACCAAGCCATGTAGAAATATCAAAAGAAAATATTTGAAAATATTTTTGAATCGCTGACGCTTTACTTTCCTGTGGTAAAAAAAGCATAAGACTTTTGAAAACTTGGTAAGCTCGGCAGTAAAAGGTTTTGATAGCTCCCACTATTTCACAGTAATACATTCAGTTTTAGACGTGCTTTAATTTGGTATAAAATTCATTAGGTATACAAGTTTAAATCATAGTACTACCCCCTTAGCAAAAGACTATGCACAACCCTATAGAATTGAGGGTAAGGATAGAAATAAAGGTTAGATATAGAAATAAGGATAGTAATAGGGAGGTTAAGTGTAGAAAAAAGGGGTTAAAGGTAGATATAAGGAATTAGGTGCAGAATGAGGGGGTTAAGGGTAGAGATAAGGCGTTAGGTATAGAAGTTAGAGGCTACGGATAGGAATTGAGAGGTTAAGTATAGAATTAAGGTGTTAAGGATAGGAATAAGGGATTAGGTAATAAATAAGGTGTTCCGGATAGAAACAAGGCTTAGGTATAGAATTAAGGAGTTAGGGTAGAAAGAAGAGGTTAGGTGTAGAATTAAGAGGTTTAGGACAGGAATAGTGGGCTAAGTATTGAATTCAGGAGGTAAGAATAAGAATAAGAATTAGGTGTAGAATTAAGAAATTAGGTATAGGATTAGCAGTTAACGTAGCAATAAGGATTAAGTATAGAAACAAGAGATCCGATAGGTAGATAAGGGGCAAGGGGGAAACAGCAGAAACTTCAGCCGTGAAGTCTCATGAAGTCTGTGAAGTCTCGTGAAGTCCCATTAAGTCTATGAAGTCTTTTGAAGTCTTGAAGTCTGCTGTTTCCCCCTTGATAAGAGGTCAAGTACAGACATAAGAGAATAGAATGTCGTATGAAACCTTTTCTTAGGCTAGCGAAAAATAAGTTTGTACGAAACCTGTAGTACGAAACCTTTTTTTCAGCTTAAAAAAAAATAGTCGTGCACGAAACCTTTTCCATACGAAACCTAAAAAGGGTTTCGGCTTCGTTGCAAAGTGGAAAACCCTTTTTTAGTTTCGTATAAAACCTTTTTTGTTTCCAGTGTACCGGCCTCATTTCTGGAATTTGGATGGTACCTAGACCTAGCCAGAGTAATTGTGCCAAACCACGTTGGCTACGAGCAGTCTGGGTACCTCGGATGTTGAAAGTTTAACTGAGAAAATGGCTAAACTCTGGGCCCATTTTGAAGCCGAGGTCCAAGCTAAAGCCAATAAGTGAAGTCCAACTTAAACGCAGACAAGCACCAGTCCGTGAAAAAACTTCAGGACGGATGCAAGACTAGGAGTAAGGCTAAGATGAAACATTGGGACGAGTATGAAACCTGAGCGAGAAGTGAGGTCTGGCAGAGTTCGCATTAAACATAGGCAGTGTGGTGATCCTTGAGATCAGAACTGAAGCCGATAATGTAACTGACGACGTGACTCCAAATTTAGGTTGCGTTTGAACTCGACGGCTTACTGGAATAGGTAGCAGAACGATAACTTCAACTGCGACGCAGACAAAAACAAGAACTGGAATAGAAACCGTAATCGAAACAAAGACAGACATCAGAGATGGGCAACTTAGCGATTTTTTGACTCAAGTCAAGTCAATTTTGACTTGACTTGCCCATCTCTGACAGACATAGCGATGGGATGAGAACAGAAACGACTCTAGATGAGGACTGATGTTGGTACTAAGACCAGAACTGCATCCGGGTCTCGGTCTTTGACGAAAAGCATGCCATTGGACACGAATTGCTCTCGACATTAGTATCAAAAGCGATTATCTGCTCTCATATGTAGAAGAGATGTTTGAAGCTTGGTTCTAACAGGATCAGCAATACTTAGCCGTATACTGTTGTTTGTAAAGCCTTAATATTTCATCTATCCTGTACAACAACGGAGGAAAAACAAATTAAGCTGTAATACAGTGCACATTTTTTTTCCAATCTTTGATTTATTCTCTTCGGGGTTACCACAAGAAAATTTCAAAAATGAGCAGTTTTTCGTAAAGAATCAGAAATTGACTAGGAGAGTTTTTTCAAAAACTCAGATGGAAAATCAGAAGATTTTTTTGCGAAACTAAATCAAATAAGAGAGTATCAAGCAAATTTTTTTGAAGCAAGCAATCGATTTCACTGTTTCGAGTTGAAACTAGTACATTACAAACAAGAAAAGTCTTTGGTTTGGTCATTTTTTACATCCATTCAAAAATGAAAATGAGTTTGTATTGGAAAGTCATTTTTTTGAAACTAGAATCTATAATTTTTGGTTACTGTGATATGTGAAAGTCAAACGAATTTGAATTTCAAAATGTCCTTTAATGCAGCAATGTTAGCATCTGTTTATCTACATAACAGATTCGAAAGTTCACTAATCTTGTCTTTTTATAATGAAAACGTTCGAGGAAACATTGAACGAGCTCTTTGAATGTACAATTCTTTCGACAAAAAGGCTACACGATTAAAGAGAAGACAGGAATTCTCTCTTCCTAGATTTTTAGATCATTCTCCATCTCTCTCTGATAAGTTTAATTAGCTGATCTTTTGCTTTTTTTGAAATTATCTAATCGAGTAAATGCACCAAAAATACGCAAAAAAAGAGGTTCTCGCTCTAATTTTCAAGAAGAATCAGCCGTTTTCTCCCAAAGAAAAATCTTTATCTGTTTTTGGAGTTTTAACGTGTTGTATAGCCATTTTTGTAAGACATATTTGTTTGCGTTTCAGCCGCTTCATGGATCATATATAAATTGAAAAGCGTAGAATTATAAGAGACGTTCATCGGGATCGATTCACTCGGTGCTAGAGTAAATAATTGAAAATCTTTCTGATTTTGCGATTTTTACATGCATTCGGAACTCGAAAATTTGTCGGAAAACATACCATATTTAAAATACAAGAGATGGCAAAACTGGTGAAAAGAGCAAAGCCGTAAATTCAGAACCAATCCAATAATCCAGCTCATTTTCACTCCGACGCTATAATTCAAAGAGTTCGAAAAACGAGAGTAACAGTTTTTAAAATGGAAAATATCTTGCAAGATCGGATGGAAAATGATGTAAAAAAGTGTTTCAGACAGACACGCAGACACATTCACAGAGAAAAGCAATTAATTAGTGTTTTTTAGACTTGAGATTATTCAATCTAGGCAAAAAATCGATAGTTGATACATCAATTACGCATCACAACGGTTCTGTTTTATTTTCCGCTTCTTTTATTTATTCGAAATGTTGTAAAATCGATGTTTAGAAAAGAATTAACATTCAGGAAAAATCAGCTTCTGAATTCAGGAAAACTTTATCATGAGAAACGTTTAAAAATCAGGAGACCTCTGGTCAAATCAGGAGATTTGGCAGCCCTGATTCTCTCTCTCTCTCTCTCTCTCCGTCAATTAAGCTGCTCGAGCGGTGAATGAGAGAACACGCAAAACAACGATAATATAGGTATGAAAAGAAATATCTCAGTAATGTATGATCATGTGCTATTTTACATATATGGATGAACGCACAAAACCGAATTCATTTTGTGACGCATACATAGACCGTATAATACTTTCATTTCTTGTACAGAACAACATCGATAAGCACACTGTTATTCTAGTGGTAGACACACACGATTTTACATGAATATAAAGAGCAAATGTTTTCCTTTTGAAAATGTAGTCTCTTCAAAAGACTTTTCTCATCGTCTGTATTTACCAGATTTTTCCATCGTCAAATATTATCGCTAATCTTGTATCGTACTATTTTCCTGGTGACGAAAACTTAACAAAGTTCTGCATGAAATGAGTAGCACAGATTCTGTTTAATTTTATGATATTAGTAAAATATTTCAAACTGCTATCAATGTGAATTTAGACGACGGAACTTCTCTTTAATAATTTGGATTTTGATGATTCTTTAATTGGTAATAAATCTGGAAAATTCAGTTGAAATATTCTCAATCCATCTTTGGTATTAGAGAATGATTGTGTGGAATCGATTGATTATATTTTCAATATTTCAAGAATATCATTTACAACTAAATTATGAATCAGTTGAAACAACTTATTACTATAATATATGAATAACATTGTCAAATGATACCGGTATATCATATGCTTGGTCATTTTCATCTATATCAAAGAAAATAATACAACCTAATATAAAATATTATAGAAAAGAGAAATAATGTGTAAGTAGTTTTTATAGTACACACAGTTTCACCAACGAAACAGGAGCTACAGAATGAAAGTCAACTTCAAATGTTTGGTTTTGTTTTAATATTAACATTAATGATGAGAAAGAGCTAACTTAGACTTTACTAGTAGAGAATGTATCAGAATTGTGCATAACTCATGTTACACAATACGTATGATTGCTATACACACTTAGTTTCGAATTGTTTATATTAATAATTATACAAACCAACTCAACTTAGAAAGAAAATTGGGGAAAAAGAGTTTCGATACGGCAACACATATGTAGACATTTATGTCATTGTCACTTTATTTCTCTACACTTTAGTCGAGTAAAAGATGCCGGCGTCGTATAGTCATATCGCTTAACACTAGTCTAACAGAAAGAAGAAGTGAATCACTTGAGCATGAATTGTTTCCATGACCACTAATAGAATCTGTTGACGAGTTCTTTTATATGCACACAACTCCGCTCATATTAAATCTATTTTTGTTACTTCAATTGATTCAAGTGAAAGCGATGTTTCAATCAATTAATTCATTACTGATTCTGTATAAGAAAAATATTGTTTATTATAAATTGCATAACAGGTAACATCTTTTTAAAAGAGATTCAACATTTACATTTGGAGAGGATACATCTTCTCTTTTTGATGGAAAAATCTATTGCTAGCTGGTCATAGTGGTAAAATACAGTAAAGCACGATATTTTGCACATATTAAAATTTCTCTCGATCTGTCATACATTAGAAAAATTGTTCTAAAAGGTGATATAAATCTCTTTCCATGCGCTTTTATTTTTGTTAAAGTCCTAAATGAATATAAACTATTTACAGAAGCTAGAAGATTAAGCAGACTATGCGGAATATTTTCTACAGATCAAACAATTATATGATGTCATAAAACAGTCAGGAAATAGAACAAGTCACAACTAAAGAGCTATGTGTACTCCAAACAGTATGGTATCTTATTTCTTTTGTGTTTTACAACTCTTCTTATATTTATTGCGTAGCTTTTGAAAATATATCGATAAATGGTGGAACGTCTTTTTGATAAAGACTAACGCAATACTATATTTCCAATCTTGCGACATATGGTTTTAGTCAACCTAACTAATAAGTAAATAGTTATGGTGTTTTTTTGTAATAATCATTATGAATGTTTATATTGTTGACGGTGACCATTATCATCATCTAGCGATTTTCAATTTTTATCAATTTCTTTTTGAATGGTTGATATTGAATTGATTGATTGAAAACTGAGTAATTGAATAATATCTTCAAGAAAATATTCTCGGACATTAATTGTTCTTCCTTTGACTTTTGTTATATAAACAAGCAAAAAAAAAATACTGATGGAATAACATTACATCAATGATTGTTAAACATTTACAAAAAATAAATGCACTATTTTCTATGTTAAGTATTTTAACATGCTGAGCATTAAAAGGAATTTAAATGGAGGATAAGCTTTTAGCATTTCATGAAGTAACATGGTTTTCTGTAAGTATAAGTAGAAGCCCAGAAACTTTTGTTCTATTTTTGATCATGTTGTTTATATTCATTTAAGCTATGTGTTTTATTCATATTATAGACTAATGGACGAAAAGTTTAAGAAACGATGATGATTTAGATTCAACTTATCAATTACTATTGAGAACGAGTACGGATCCTCCCTAGATCAAATAAAACCTACACTGACCGAATGTGATTTCAGATAGGGTACCAGGAGAAGGTAAGAATCTATGTCCCAAAACTGTCATCGAAATGGGCACTAAGATCATATCTGAAGCCGGCACTATAGCTGAGAATGCGATCGAATTTCTGAGTTGTTTCTGAGGCGAAGATCGAAGCTGAAATCAATAGTTCAACCACAAGTGAAACCGAGAATGAATTGGTGATTGAGATAAACTGTTCATCTGAGACACAAGTTGAGACCGATGGATCCACTGAAACCTGCGTGGCTTCTAGGATTTTAATAGAAACTCAACATTGTAATACAGAAAGTGAGCAAACTTCGGATGCAGTCTGAATTCATCAACTAAAATTAAGACGAGCACCTTCAGTGAATGCTGAATGGGCTCCCGAATCGAGTCTGAGGCCCAAACTGTTACAGAGATCAAACCATGGCCAGGATGAAGTCTGCAATCGACATGCGTGCTAAGACAGAAGTCAAGCGTAAAAGAATCGTGCACGGCTTCCACGATTCTTACAGAAACTTGAAGAGGTATCAGACACGCTTCTGAAGTCCTGACTGTACCCAAGTCTAATCAGAGTCGTCGTTCTGCAACACGTTTGCTACGAGTACTTTAGTCAGGCCCGAAGCTGACACTATAATTGAGAAGGCGGCTGAACTCTGAGTGTAGTCTGAAGCGGAGATCCAAGCTGGGGACATTAATTGACCGCAGCTGTAATGAAGACGAGTACTGGTCCGTCAAAAAATCCGGGATGGGTGCAGGACATGAAGTGACATCCAAGCGAGAAAGTAGACTTGGCAGAGCCTGCATCACACATCCAGCTCGATAGACCTTGGGATCAGGTCTGAAGCAGATAATGTAACCGACTATGCAACTGGGAGTGTGAGCTGCGTCTGCAGCTGAATGACCATTGAGATTGGTAGCAGAACGACGATTAGAACTGCGACATAAACGAAAATCACGACCGAAATAGGGATCATAATCAGTACGAGGATATACACGACGACGGAAACAAGGACTTGAATGAATATTGAAATTGAGACCCGGATTGATGTTGGGCTCGAGATGGACATGAAATGCTTCCAGAAGTGACGTTAAAAACCAATACCTACCCTCATACGTAGAAGAGACGTTTCAAGCTTGGTTTCAACAGAATCAACAGTATTTAGCAGCATACTATTGCTTGTGAAGCCTTAATATTGTATCTATCTTTCACAACGATGAGAAAAGAAACAAACAAAGCCGTGGTATAGTGCACATTTTTTCCAACCTTCAATTTATTCTCTTCCTCTCTTCGTCGATTAAGCTGCTCGAGCAGTGAATGAGAGAACAAGCAAAACAACGATAATATAGGCATGAAAAAAAAATCTCAATAATGTATGATCATGTGCTATTTTACATATATGGATGAATGCACACAAAGGCAATATAATACTTTCATTTTTTTTTTGCATAGAATAACTTCGATTCATTACACTATTATTCTACTCGTCAGCACAGAAGGCTTCGCAAGCATACACAGAGGAAACGTAAGTTTTTTAAAATTACATCCTCTTCAGAAGACGTTTTTCATTATCACCATATAGCAGATTTTTCTATCCTTAACTAATACTACTAACGAGGAAACATTCCCAAGTCATCCGTTCCATTTATATTCATATTATGCCCATGCATAGGGAACCATTATATTAGAATAATCTCCAAAGGATTCGTATTCTTGTTGAGATT
>CAJNOL010002691.1:0-33311 GCA_905250125.1 Rotaria sordida | reverse complement strand
CAATGGCTAGAGTATCGTATTGGTAGTAGTTAGGAATAGAGCCTTTCCATAGTTTTTTGTAGCTCTTCATTTTGCGGTTCTAGCACACTCCTGAAAGTCAATAAATTAATATCGCAATCATGAGAGGCATACTGTTTTTCTTGAAGTTTTACATAAAACCTTAAGGAAAGTCGTTAGAAAAATCTTTCTATATATGGTTCGATGCATTTTCATCTGCTCTTTCCAACGGTGAAAACCGCAGGTCTCGATCTCATTCCTATCAAAAGTTATTCGAAAAATACCCACGGCCATTTATCTCTGAAATGGACATTAGCCCCTTATTGCATTTCTGGAGAAGAAATTTCGTACATTCTAACATAAAATATGTCGCATTTATACGTCGTGAGTTATTGTGTCGTACTTGGAATGTGTTGTATACGAATTTGTCGCGTTCTCTTTGTTCACTATTCATTCACTGTTTTTGTTATGCACGCACAGCCATATATAAGCATTAAGCAACATGGTTGAATGTAAGAAAGACAAATATTTCCACAATAATTTTTTTTTAGATCATTTCTCGATAATTTATTAGCCGAGAAAATGCCACTCTCAATCAATATTCGAGAGAGGACTACCCTAAACCGGTCTGACAGAGATCGGACCAACTCGAGGCTGGAAAGATCTCAAGATGTAACCTGCTTGAGTTTTCAGAACAGAAATAATTATAATGGAATTAAATTGAAAAAAATTCATAGTATGCGTTTTCAGAAGAACCAATAAAAAAAATGTGTCGTGCATTGTGCCGTAAACCATGACACATTTTAACTTAGTGTGTAGGAATTGTGCTAATAGCTTTTTTTTTTAATTACGTAATTTTTTGTTAATTTAGTGTATCACCATCTCGATTAATGGCTATTATGGATCCATTATTAAACACAGGTTTTCTATGGCGTTGTCTTGCTGCATATGCTGGAATTAAAGCTGATGATAAACCACCTAATGATGATATTTCTTCAGCAATAGCTACTAGTGATAATACACATGAAAAACGACGTAAAATTACTATTCGTAAATCAATATCAAATAAACCTGTACCTGAAAATGAAGATACATCTGAAAAAATAGAACCTGATGCTAAAGATAATTATCATGCTCGATTAAGTATATATTTCGTTATTATTTAAATTTTTGAACAAAAAAAAAAATATCATAATTTAATTTTGTCATATAGTTGATATAATGGGTTCACGTCAAGCATTTCTCCTTCGAAAATTACGTGAATCATCATTACCAAGTCATCCACATATGTCACCATTATGTGCTTCCGATGAAATTTTACGACAATTTCCAACAACTCATCTTATTGTAAATTCTTGATTTCTATCGTTTTGATTAACTACTTTTACAGTCTTGATAACTAATATAACCTCTAAGATGATTGTCCATATGTATAGAAATTCATATAAAGGATAACAAGGACAGTAAATGAAAAATTGGTAGTAAATGTCATCATTCATCGAAGACCAAGGAAACAGTATAGAAGTAATAGATCTAAAAGAACAATACGACTGATAATTTCAAGATATATTTAAAATGATGGATCTATGATTTGTAGGATTGTCTTTGTCATTGAAACTGAAAAACAGTTTCAACATCCTAGTAGAAATTCTTCTTTATGGGCTACCACTCTAGTAGGAACTTCTGAGCTAGGCTATTATAAGAGACATGATGAAGCGTATTAAACGAAAATTCAAAAGTTTTGACGTAATAAAACTTTAAGACAAATTTTTCTGTGAAAAAGAAGAAGATAAAAGATATCCTTTGAATGATAGATATAGCCAGAGCTAAGTCCTATGGAAATTATCTATTTCGGATCTAGTTAATAGCGGAACGAATCAGAGGAAAAATTGCTAATTTTCTCTAGCAGACAAAAGTTTACCAAGCGAATATACCCAACTGTCGGATGTCGTTCGACTTCATACTATGACTACGAATAGGTGTCAGTAAGACTAATAGAAGCTTAAAAGATAATCTAAAACAAATAGTTTCGACCTAAAGTTTTGCTTATGGATACATTTGATTGTTCTGAAAGCGATTTCTAAGTAGACTCGATTATTGCGTTCTTCCATTGTAAATCGCTGTCATGTTGGATACCTCGAGAAAGACATCCCTAATCAACTCTCCTAAGTCATAGCATAAAGTCGAACAACATCCGACTTAGTATTAAATCAACAAAAAAAAGTAACTTGAACAATAATAAAAAGAATTGTTTTTTTCTTTTGTGATTATTCGAAATTAAATTATTTCTTCTTTTTTATTTCAGCCCTGTGCACGCGGTAAGTTAATAAATTATTATAGAATTCATTTTAAATTTTTTATTTTCAAAGATCCATTTATTGATGATAATGTTGAATTTGCACGTCGATTACGTTCTCTTAATGTTCCTCATCAATTAACTGTAGTTGATGAATGGCCACATGGTTATCTTGATTTTGGTTTTGCAGCAGATGATATTGGTCAATTTAATATTGAAATTATAAATATGCTTCACAGTATTGTTCAGCAATCAAGTTCTAATGATACCGGTGATCTTACTTCCTTACCAACTTTTGTTGACTAAATTTCTTTATTTATTTTTTTTTGTGTTTTTGTACGCAGACGTAAAATTATTTTTTTTTTTGGTTTTTTTTCTTATTGTATCATTTACATTTGCCAAGAGAACAATAAAATTCATTACTATTGACAGTATACGATTTTAACTGAGAGAATAAAGACTGATCGATCATCATGTACGCAGCTATTGTAATTTTTTTCTTTTGATTATGCGATTAAATATCTAAAATGGTGAAAAAAAGATTCTTTTGGTTTTTTTTTCATAATGTTAAGCACGTAGCTCCAATCCAAATAGTGATTTTAATAGCCAATGAAGTTTTCTATCCAATACACTTTATAGAAAGATTTCACAGATGAACAATGATGGCAAGGTTCCTAAAAATCAAACACGGTATTTTTCAGGTTTTAAAAGGCTTTGTCAGAGTTATTTTTGAATGGTGCCATCTTAAAGACCACAAAATTCTGAGCAAAATAAGGGGTCGTCGAGTTTTCTACGACCTTCTCATAAAAAGTTACAAGCATCACAAAAATCATGAAAAAACGAAATTTTTTAAAATCAACTAAAAACGCTTTTTTCATGATTTTTGTGATGCTTGTAACTTTTTATAAGAAGGTCGTACAAAAACTCGGCGACCTCTCATTTTGCTCAGAATTTTGTGGTCTTTAAGATGGCACCGTTCAAAAATAACTCTGGCAAAGCCTTCTAAAATCTGAAAAATACCGTGTTTGGTTTTGAGGAGCCTTGCCATCATTGTTCATCTATGAAATCTTGCTATAAAGTGTATTGAATAGAAAACTTCATTGGCTATTAAAATCACTATTTGGATTGGAGCTAGGTGCTTAATATTATGAAAAAAAAAACTAAAAAAATCGTTTTTTTCTAATCTTATTTCCACTACTTTAGATATATTTCTATTTATCTATCCAATAAAATCTAAGTAAACTCTAGTAAATGTTACGAGTATGTAACAAGAACTTTTGAGTACTTGACTAGAAGGTGTTTCTAGTTGTTCAATCTACTAACTTGTTGAAAAATTCTTTATAGGATACGATAGAAGCTAAACTGATACCTCGTAAGTACCCACAAAGTTCGCAGCGCTACTACTTTTCTGATTTTTCAGATACAGGGTGTAATAAAATTATTGACCAAGATTTATTTTCAATTTTTCTTCCATTGTTGTAAGCTCTAGAAAGAATCTAAATAGCGATTCGAATAAACAAAATAAAAATTATTATCAGGTTTCCATAGTCAGGACTCCAGAAAAACAAAAGACTGATTTTTCAGCATCTAGAATGCGTGAATATAATTTTGTTTAGAATTACATAGCAGAGATGAGATTAGTTCATGCTTTTTTTTGAAAATAAACTGATCCAATCTCTGCTATGTAGTATAAACAAAATTATATTTAAGCGTTCTAAGTGCTAAAAAACTAGAGCTTTGGTTTTCTGAAATCTCTATCTTTGGAAATTTGATAACAAATTTTTATTTTCTTTATTCAATTATCAATGCAATTTTTTTGTACAATATATTTCATCGGTAAAAATCAATCTAGTTAAAGATTTAATTTACTAGAGAGATAAATAAAATCTTTAATTAGAAAAATAGCTTTGAATTAACAAAAAGACTGTTCAATAAATGAAAAAAAATACACATATATTCGTGTGCTATTCATTACTGCCATCTAGTAAAAGCGTATTGGATTTATTTCATACTCAATCAATATTCGCAACATTAAGAAGGTTCAAAATATATATATATCTTCATTTTGTCCTTCGAACGAATGAAAAAAAAAAGCAAATCTTTTTATTTTTCTATAATACTAAATGAAGAAAATGATAAAATAAACATCAATACTGATAGAAATATTCATGATAAATATTTTCTAACAATTTGTATAACATTATCCAAAAGAAAAATTATTTCTTAGTTTGAACAGAATCTTAAAATTGATCTTGTAAGTTTTAATTTTATAATATTTATTATTGTCTTCTATTTTTTTTTTCAAGGACGAAAAAGTTGAATTTACAAACATATAATTGATCACATTAAAGAAAGAATTCATGAAAGATATAAAATAAAAATTTAATAAGATGTAAGTTTTAGTGATACATGTTTAACAACTTTTTATTATCATTAATACAGATTCTAGTGTTAGCATCTCTAGAAAATAGTAGATAATGTCTCTATAATCTTTAATCATTCTTAATTGATAGAATAGATTATATGTGCATTCTCATCATTTAATAAAGATGAAATATAAAATCTTGATTGTTTTTCTTTTTGTTGTTTTCAGGATACAACAAATCATGTTTATTGAGTAATTCAATCTGAAGAAAAAGAATTAACACAATTATATTGTCATCATTAATATAATGTTTGGAAAATTTTGAATAGATTATTAATAAATATTATTATATTTTTATGATAAAAATCTTTGAAATATTTTATTTATCAATCATTCACTTGTTAGTTCAAGTTATATATTGTATTTGAACGAGTTAAAGTAGGAAAATAACAATAGAGAATGAAAACTTTTAGGTTTTTTTATTTTAGATTTTACAAGAACAAAGTGCACGAATGTAATTCTCGTTTCTATATCGTTCAATCGATAAAAAAAAACTTTTTTTTGATTTATTTTTGTATTGTAATTATTGTTTTATATGTATATGGTTAAATTTTCAATACGTATATAACTCTAGGTCAAATATAAATATAAATACCTTTCTTTGTTTTGTTTATTTTTGATAGAAAGTATTTTTATGAGTAGAGTTGTTTACAGGTGGTTTCAGCTGTCAGTCTACATAATGTATATTTCTTTGTCATTGTGGTTTGAGAAAAAAAAAAACTATTATTTGTTTTGAGTCTAATAATAGAAGAAAAATAATAGTTTGTTTTTTTTTTTTTATAATAATTTCCTAGGAGTTTTGTAATTATAGAAATGTTTATATCTCAATTGTAATATTAATTATTTAACTCCTAGAAAAATATTAAAAGTCGATTGCGATTGAATAAATATATCGAAATTCATTTTTTTTCTTTCTTGAACGTCTGATTAAAATAATATGTAGATTGTTTCTATTTCTTAGTGATGATGTTTTCGAGCTAGAAGAAAAGAAAAAAGAAAGAGAATAGAAGGCGAATAAAGGACATTCATTTATATGATTGTTGGTTACTCTCAAGAGTAATTTGGCGACTCGCCTAGTTGTCTCGATGCCGATTCGACGAATACACATTGAGAAAAAGAGAAAAGAGAGAAGAAAGAGAGAGAGAGAAAAAAATATATATAATGTTGGTAGAGTATATATATAAGTAATGAAAGAGTCTTATGTTTATAGAAGAAACAACACAAATTTTTTTTTTTTTTTTTTTATCAGCAATCTTTTGTCGCTCAAAAAAAGCGAATGACTGGCCATTTCTTTGAAGGAGCAGAAAAATTATTAGAAATTTGGTTTACAACAACTACAAGTGATACAATTAAATATACATCACGAAATGATTTACGAAATATTCCTCGGTAATTAATTATTTATTTAAAATTCTTATTGAACTCTAGTTCATTGTTTTGTTCAGGGATCTTATTGAAGAAGTATTAAATTTAGTTAATTGTAAAGTACTTCAATATGCACAATCGGCTACAACGGATACATATGTATTAAGTGAATCAAGCATGTTTATTTTTCGTACACATTTTGTTTTAAAAACATGTGGTGAAACAACATTACTTCATGCAGTTCAACCAATATTAGAACTTGCACGAGATTATTGTGATTTTGATATTGTCGATGTAAAAAAAAAAAAAAGAAAACAAACAAAAATTTTGTTATTATTATTGTGGAATATTTATTTTTTTTAGCAAGTTTTCTATAGTCGTCGAAAATTTCTTCGACCTGAATTACAAAAAGAACCACATACAAGTTTCGAACATGAAGTATAAAAAAAAAAAAATGATTTCAAAATTCTGATAAAATTTATTTCGTTATCTTTTCAGGTCGCTTATCTTGATTCACTTTTCGAAGGTAAATAAACATGTACTGATATTATAATTGGACTTGCTCAATTTATATGCTTTTTTCAGGTGGTAGCGCATATGTTCTTGGTCGTACTAATATCGATTGTTGGTGAGTCATAATTTTGTGTATATACACCTCAATTAATAGATGTCGATAGACGAAAAAAACAAAAATTACGATCAGAGATTTTTAGAAATAGAAGGATGTGACGTCCTTGATTATAATTGAATAAGAAATTTGTTTTTATTGTTATATTGAAAACATTTTTAATATTTATATAGGTATTTATATACATTGAACAAGGCATGTGTTCGTACAAAATCCGATCAAACATTGGAAGTTATTATGACGAACTTAGATCAGGAAAAAATGAAAATTTTCTTTCAAGAACATACAAAATCAGCAGCTGAAGCAACGAAAGTATGTTTATTTATTATCATTTTTTGTTGAGTTCAAGAGTGAGAATAAAGGGGGAAAAACGAAAATTTCTCAAGATTGACGAAGCGATGCCTTTAAGTTCGAGGCTAGAACCCTATTTAGAACACTTCTGTCAAGAGATTATGTGATAAAATTTGATATATTTTGTTATTCTTTACTATCAAATCACGTTCTATATAAAACAATGTATTAATTTTAATATATATATATATATATATATTTATAGAAAGCTGGTATTGATAAAATTTTTCCAAATGCAAAAATTTTCGATTATTTATTTAATCCATGTGGTTATTCAATGAATGGTCTTCTACCTGATGGTTATTATTTTACAATTCATATAACACCTGAACCAGATTTTTCATATGTTAGTTTTGAAACAAATGTTCCATATCATCAATATAATGATATAGTTCGTAAAGTTATATCAATGTTTAATCCAGGAAAATTTACAACAACAATTTTTGGTGGATCGGTAAAAATTTTCTTAATAAAAATAAATATTTTTATTTTTTTTTATTATCTTTTATTAAATAGGCATCAAATAGTCTTGATAAACATCGTAAAATATTTTTATATTCGGATTATGCTCGTATTGATCATCAAATTGTTTGTTTGGTTGATTATGATCTTATTTATAGTTATTATAAAAAACATCCGAGCTGAGGATTACGCAACACCGTCTACGTGTGTCGTAGAACATCGAACGACATGCACGTACGACAGAGTGTTGCATATAAAATTATTAACAAAAATAAGAAGATGAAAACAAATTATAATTTTAACACATTTAGACAATGGCCACCATCATTTATTATATATATGAAAATTAATCATATGAAATTACATTTAACATCAAAAAAAACGTAATAAAAAATTAAAATATGCATTTCATCACAATAAAAGAAAGTATAGATAATATTTACTTCAAGTTTAGGTTTATAATTATGAGTTTAGTTTAGTCCCGGTGTAAGGTCTATATTTGTTTTGTTTTGTTTTTTTTTTTTGTTTCTGTTTTTTTTCTTCTCCCTTGATTTGTGATTTTGGGAAGTTTTATATTGTATTTAGAATTTAGTTAACAGAAAAATTAAAGTTGTAAGGTATAATGTGTTATGGCCTATGTAGATTTGTGTTATAATTGTTTTTTTTTTGTTTTCATTCTTCTATTTTTTTGTGTAACAACATTAATAGAAGCAACAGAAAAAAAAACAAGAAGAAGAAAAAGAAAATAATAAAATAAACATTAAAAACTACTTAATGTATTCAAATTCAAGTCTAATTTTTTCAATAGAAATAATAACTAATGAATATTATATACATATTTAATAATATCTCTTTCTCAAAGAAATCATCGCATGACGATTTATTTTTGTAATGTATAGAGTTATATACAAAAGCTATTGCAAGAAAAATAAAATATGAGTGTTAACGAGTATTATTGAATGACAACCAACAATTCTTTCTGTGAAAAAGTTAGACTATCTATCGCCGCTCGTTTTCTGCAAAGTATAAATAGATAAGTTTATTCTATAATATTATCTAAAAGTTTGTTTCAATAGAGTCATTATTTTGTATTTGATAAGTCGAAGTAAACTTTTGTATATATGTAAGTTAGTATAGTTTCATTTAAATAAGTCCGAACGAATTTGTACTTTGTACTTATATCAATACTTCCAGTGAGATAGAAGAATCGATGGGGTTACAGAAGTAAAAAGTAAAAATCGAACGATTCTTTTTCTCGAACCTTCTTATCAAAGTTTTTCTTCTCATATTTTCGAAAAATATGTGAATATTATATTATTCGACATTGATATAAAGTTATTAGTTTTCTTCTATATGAATTTATATGCTACACTTTTAATAATGAACTTCAAAAAAAAACAAAAAACATCACTAGTTTTTTTCGAGAATGGGATGAAAATTTGAAGATAGACTTAATACTAATCTTAAATATGTATTTATAATATTATCTCATATTTCATCCATTATGTTGAATATAAAGTTTATAAATTTAAACTGATTCATTATATAAACATGTCTTTATTAAGCATTCTCAAGAGATTTTTCTTTTTGTTGTTTGTCTGAATATTCGATGTACAAAAAAATTTGTCTTATCAATCGAGTATTAATAAAGATATCTATGTCGGACAAGTAAATAACATTACAATATTGAAGTATACAAATGTATTAGTTTTTTTTTCTCGTCTATTTATTGACTTGAATATCACATTCTTAATTTTTTATGTTATTAACTATTTTACGCATCCTGAAAGAATTCGTTAAACATATCGACACATATACGCGTCATGAATATTATTATTATCATCACATATAATGCATATTTTTTCAATATATTTGATTTAAAAGTTAGTGTCGAAAAGCAGCAACTTTCTATATAATCATTTTGTCCCTACAGTTCATATTAAATTCGTGCACTAAGAAACGAAAATATGCGTGATGTAGAGCTACTCTATGTAATAGACAATCAAGTTTGACATGTGATGAGTAACGGAAAATTTAATTTTGAAGATGATGTTACTTCGGTCTTTTGAGACTGGTAATAATGCACGCATACTTATTATAGATCAAATGGGAGAAAAACGAGATTTCATTTATTTCAAGTGCATATTGAAACATAAGTGTGTGAGATCGCGCTTCTTTTTTTTTTTTATTCTTAAATATGTGCAAAGAACAGATGCAATCGGTTATATGGAACGAATGAAAATGATAAAATCAATCTGTTGTGCTTGCTTAGTTTCATGTGAAGAGACTTTGGATAGAGTGTGTTTTGTTGCAAAAAAAAGCACAATTGACCTATCTGATTAATTATCTGTTATCAATACAATTTTATTATTCAAGCAATACTCGGAACCGATAGTACAATGGCAATTAGTAAAAACGAAAAAGAAAAAAAAAACCTCAGTTTTGATACCCTTGAAACCAGTGACCTAATAAAAGTATGTCAAATAATTTATAGAATAATTTTTAAGTTATATTTCGTTCTTGAAAAAGTAAGTTCTTCAAAAGATAAAAGAAAAATTATGAGAAAATCATGACTATTAATCAGCTGTATAACCTTTGAGTCAATAAAGAATCAAATAGAGCTAGAAATTTGTGCAAATATTAAAGAGCACCTAGTTACACATAGAAAGAAATTCCAGCTTTATATTTCGTTCTTAGTTAGGGCTAGGCCAATTTTAGTAACATTCATTTTTCGTGTCTATTATATCTTCAATGGTATTCAGCCAATATTTTTTGGAAAAGTTTGTTCTATATTTAACAGAAGACATTGGAGTCTAGTAGAGAAGTGACCAATGATATTGTTTTACTAAAAGAATTCGTTTTAGTTTTAATGAAAATTCATCTACAGATGATGATGAAGTAATTGAGTATATGAAGAGGAAAATGAATTATCAAAATGGTGAATATGTATTTCATCTATGTATTCACAATTATAACGTTTGGCATCAACACTTCGTTCCATTTCAGTATCATCAGCCAACAAATAAATATATACTTAGCGAAATTCATCGGCTTTTAGAAGCAAAAAGACAGCAAATGAATCTTAAATCATTTGTTTTTTTGTTGCTATTTATAGAAGAAATTAAATAGTATACTTTTTTCATATAGAATATAATTTTGAAAATCGTCGTGTGACTGTAAAAGTGTCTGACGGATATTGATTAGCTCGGGCTTGAGTATCGGGTACAATTGTAAAAAGTGTAGGACACTACATCGAACAATTGCTGTACGAAAAATCGTCTTTTTTATGACAACAAACTCGCTTTTAACAGGGATATAACTCAAAGTCATAATGATTATGGAAGTACATACTGAAAAAAAGTTATTTTTTTGATGACGCTCGATTTTTTTTAGAGATCTTAATCATACGTTTGTCTATTTTTAATTTTTCTTTCCATTCAATTGTGAGAAATAAATATGATTTACCGCTGGTGAAATTGTTGATCAATCTCGTCGACTTCAGGTCATGCAACACTTAAAAAGTTTTGGTATCGTTCTCCTTTATATCACGATTCCGGCTCGGTTTTCGATTCCATTCTGTTTCGAAACCGCCGGGTTCTTCTGTTGTTACTCTCAACTCAGTAATTTCAAAATGTATCTTCTAGAACAGAGAGTTGACACATTAATAATCATCTTACTATCCAGTTCAACAAACTCATTATAAATCATTCCACGTAAGTCAAGACTGATCCTGCTCAATTGATGAAATATTATTCCGTTCTTGAGATATTGATATTTTTCTGAAAGCGCACCATCATCAAAAAACGACATTTGCAATTTTTTGTGCCACCGATATCTCTTCAATAATACATCTATTCCACTTGAAATTTTTACTGTAAGCCTATCTTAAGTTTTCGTATTAGCTATAAAAAACGTCGAGCTCAAATGAATGAACCATTAATGAGTTGACCAAGACTATCAAGTACATGAAAAAAATTTCACTTTTTAATATTTTGTGCATATACACATATCGATTGAACACGGATGATGTTAGAGAGCTGAAATTTTGCTCACAAAGAGATCTCATTGAATACTAGCTCTGGTAAAAAATTCAGCTCTCTGAAGCTAGTCTCTATGGCTCAGAGGATCCTCGTAAAAAATGCAATTTTGGAAGGAGCCAATCTAGAGCAAAATCCGGTCTGTATGGTTTTAAACTACACACTTAGGAGGGAACATTCCCAACTGTCACATCGCTTTTGAGTCGTGTGTATGTGTATCCTGTAGATCCTAATGATCTATGAATACTCTGAAAAAAGTTCATGTCGCTTGCTTATTACTGCTGAAATATTGCATTTTTACTTTTCGTTGTTCCTAACCTAAGATACAGCTATAGTAAAATAGCTTATACACACCAGTACATTCCGATGTTCTTATTTTAGACTAGGAACAATCAAAAGATTTGAAACTTTCATAATAAACTATTCTCATTGAGATCTGTCCTTGTATAAAGTTTACGATGAAATTCGAAATTCAGTTTTTCTAGGATTCCTGACGGCGAGTACAGCGTTTTGCTTATAAATACAGTAAAAATGCAATATCTCGGCAGTAATAAGTAAGCGACACGAACTTTTTTCAGAATATTTATAGATCATTAGGGCCTACAGGATGCACATACATTTGACTCAAAAGCGATATGACAGTTGGGAATGTTCTCTCGTTAGAAATTCATCAAACACTTGTCCCTATAACATATATAAAAACCAATCAAATCGCCGATCATCGATTGAAACAGCTTCTATAGAAGTCGATTGTGGCTTATGTGGAATGGCTCTTATGCAAAATCATCAAAGACTAATCATTTTCATTCAATCTATACGTATTTATTTCCAGAATTTAAGCTTTAAATGATTACTGAACTATATGGAAATTAACAGCAGGTTTCATAGTAACAAAAAAAAACCTTGAACACGTTTATTTTCAATAGATGTCGCTTATAATTGTTATTTACGACATTATTAAAGAACTATCACGTTTGATGGTGTAACTACTAACATTACATTCTTGTCTTTCTTCTATTTTAAAAATATCATAATTTGTTTTTTTTTCAGGTGTTTTCTATTTTATCCTATTGGATAAAAACTCTGAACCAGTCATATGTAATAGTAGAATAAATGAATGATTGATGCTTATTCACTAGACCATTTGAATACCTTATGTTTCAGTCGACATAATATCCTTGTTTTGTTGTTAAATAGAATAAATATTTTAGTTTGCAAATATATATATATATTTTTTTTTGTCGAATTAATTACTAAATATAAACGCGCTGAAAAATATTTCTACGATGAAAATTAAAATAATCTTTTTTTGTTTTTGTTTTTAGATGATATGAATTATGAAAAGAAATTCCGTATTTTACCTTATTCAATATATTTTCATTATTTTTTGATTATTATTCTCGTTTTTCAAACATTTGTTAATGGGAAAAATGATCAAACAAAGAGTGTTATCGATATTATTGATGATGAAAAACCTGTATTTGATATAAATTTTGGTAAACATAAAAAATATTCTATTGATGATTGTATACCATTAGCATTTGGAGATTTTAATGCTGATAAAGTTATTGATATATTTTGTCGTAATACAAAAGGTAGAAATTAAAATATATATTAATATTGACATCTATTATTTATTATGAATAGGTTATATGATTCGTGTCATGTTAAATGATGATCGATCACCAACATCAAAAGAACAATTCCGTATAAATATAACGGGAATTATTTATGATGCATTAGCAGCTGATTTTAATGGTGATAGTAAACTTGATTTATTTGTACTTTATAAAAAAGAATCTGATCAAATTGGATATAATGGTGGAATATTTTGGGGTGATAGAGTTAAATTAAGTAAGTATATGAAAGATAGTGGCATAACAAGGAAATAAATTTTTGAGGAAGAAACTCAGTACTGCAGAGATGATATTAGTCTTTTTTTTTTTTGATGTTCATAATTTGATTATAAAATCTTTAGGTGCTTTACAACCATTGGATTATTTATTTGAAAGTATTCCAACAACTCTTGAGTAAGTGTAGCGCATTTAAAATATTCAAATAATTCATTAATCTTTTTCTTTTAGTGCTAATGGTGATTCTTATGTTGAATTACTAGGCATGGTTAGTACTGATGGTGCAACTTTTAAACCAGCTTGTGTTTATCTGTAAGGAAATACTTTTTTATCATATTGAAAAATTTTTTTTTTTTTTTGAAGTAAAAATGCTACCAGATCACCTATCGAAGTTTTACCTAATATTGATAGACTTCGTCCTAGTTCAACACAAGGTTCAGTTGATCTTAATCATGATCTTATTGCTGGTTAGTATATTAATTATTCTATACGGAATAAAATGATGATCTAAAAAGAATGTATAATCATTTTTTTTTCTTCGACCCGCAGGCTACTTTATAAATTGACGAGTCATTAACTTGTCATGGCCTGCCCATGAGTAATACAAATTTTATTAATGTCAAATATTTAGTTATAAATCCGTTAGTTTTTTTTTTTTTTTTTTTAAATTTCTGAACATATATATTAACATTACAAAATAGTATTATGTGTTCATATATACAATATTGACTAGGATAATAATGGTGATAAATGCGCAAAAAATAACTAGATTACACATCTTTCATTTCCCATTTTTTTTTATGAACTAATTCAATTAACTTGATTTTGTATGAGTATATAGTTTGCCATTCAGTGTGACCTTCACTCAAAGCGCATTTATATACATGTTTCAAAACAAGTATGTGAACGAATATATGTTGTGAGAATAAATAGTAGAAAAAAAAAAACTCGTGTCTACTCGTACGTGTTACGTCACACATATCAAATATGACATTTTTTTTTTATTCATTTATTTTTATGAATCAATAAATAACAAAGAGAACATGTCTAATAATATTTTCTCAATAAATGTATATAGTTTGAAACTCAAAAATAAAAATAATTAAAATTATTTTTTCTACAGTTCATTATAAAATCAGATGAAGTAACATCCGTAGATCTTGGATGAAAATCGACCAATAGTAACACACAAATGTTTGGTATGCACGTCGTAGTACGTAATTCATGTCATGTATGGTAGGCGTACATCACCGTAGAAATAACGTCTCGTACGTGCGGCATCATACTTTACATGCATGACGGTACCTTTATGGTTCTCGCGCATACGACGACGAATCTTTGGATGTGAGAATCTAGAAGGAATAGTAAAAGTAACTAAATCAGTGAAGGAATGAAGAATGCATTGTTCGCATAATCTTTAATAGGATTATTTTTTTTAAAAATATTCTTCATTTGTTTATTTGATTAGATTTATTTTTAACAATTGAAACTGATAATAAAATAAAATATCGTATACATGAATTACCCATAACAAAATTAACATTAATTAAAGAATATGATCCACCACCTCGTGTTGCTATTTATCATTTATCAGTATTTGCTGATATAGGTAAGAAATTCATTTATATATTTTTTTTCTAATGAAATAATTCTTTCTTTTTTTTTTATAGATGCCGATGGTGAATTAGAACATATTCTTCCTGTTTGTATGGATACAAGTTGTTCACAAAGTCGAATTTATGTACGAGATGATAATGCAGTAAGTTAAAAGTTTTTCAATGATTTTTGATTACAGAATTAACTCAAGATTCGGACTCGAATTGAAAGTAAGAAAGAAAAAACATAATTTCGCATGATATAAAACATAGAATTTTCGTTTAATTGCCTCCTATTGATTTTGATTCACGCCTTCAGATTATTGTTCATTTAAAAATAAAAGGTGGGTGGGTATTTTTTGAATAACTTTTGATAGAAGTAAGGTAGAGAGTTGCGATTTTCACCAATGAAAAGAGAAGATGGAAACGCATCGAATTGTATATTCTAAGATAATTTGGCATGGTTTTTTCAAAGACTTCATGCGACGTTTTTGAAAGTGAACATATTCCATAAGGTGACTAAAGTAATTTTTCAATAATTTCGTGTGCATTTGAACCGCTAACAGCAGATCTACAAACTATACACAAGGCCGAGACTTTTAGATCTATTCGTTCAGAAATTATACGTGTCTTAGTGGAAATTCTCAGCCGATTTTTCCGTTAGTTGCTGTGAAAAAAATCACTTTTTCCGTTTTTGCCACAAAATAGAAACTCGATTAAGAAAACTTTAAAGAGCCTCCTGGAAAAACCTATATTATACGATTTGATGCGTCTTCATCTCCTCTTTCCAATGATGAAAACCGTAGCTCTCTATCTTGCTCCTATGAAAAGTTATTGAAAAAATACCCACCCGTCTTTTATTTTGAAAAGGGGCAATAGTTCTATTGCGTATGTCGATAGAAGAAATCTTTTTCTACAAGCTTACATATATATTTTTTTTTGTTCTAGTGGCATCAATTACCGATTCAATTCGGTAATGGAATACGATTTCCTTTACGAGATGAATTTCCATCACCATTTAAGCAAATACCAATTAGTATTAAAATAGCTGATTATAATCTTGATGGTTATCCAGATATGGTTACAGTTATGAATGATAGGTTGATTGAATTATATATTTTTTGATTAAATATATATATATATATTATTTTATTTCTTAAATAGTGAATCGGGTACAACTATTTCAATTGTTCTTTTAAATCAACCATGTGAAGGAGATATAAAATCACCATGTACTTATAATCGTACATTTATACCACAAACACATGAAAAATTTGTCTTAGCAGCAACAAATACTACTCTTGCTGCATTTTTTGATATTTTAGAAAATGTAAAATATATATTTTGAATATAGATTCATTATTATATTTTTTTTTTCTTCGTTTAATTTACTAGGGTTATCCAGATTTACTTGTTGTACAAAAAGATGAAAATGAAACTTTTAAATTAACTGCTTTTCAAAATTCTATTGTACAAGATGTACATTTTATTAAAGTTATGGGTAAATAACAAAAAAAACAAAATCGATTAGAAAACGATAATTATTCCTTTTTTTTTTCTTTGTTATAGTTCTTAGTAGTTCTATGTGTACAACATGTTCTAGTCAAAAGAAATTAGTAAAATTTAAATTAATTAAAATTTATTGAACAAAAAAAAAATCTTCGTTCTTTTAGCCATATGGTAATAATCAACCAGGTCAATCAATTAAAATGGAAACAATTACAATTATGAATGGAATTAAAGATTATACAATTCAATTAGCAGGTAGATACGTGTATATATGAGAGTGGTCAATGAGACCAAGTAAATCCATGAAAGTGTATACAATCTCACAGTTTTAAGAGAATCAGGATTATTAATGCATTATCGGAAAAGATGTTCAAATAATTGGTGAAAAATACGTAACTACTAAAACCTCGAGGAAGTATATTGACAGCAACAGATAAACTTTACAATAAGAATATTTCCAGTGCAAAATCTGCTATTGAAAATATCAATCGACGCATCAAAACTTATGCTATTTTAGGCCGTATCTATAGAGTAGATCCCAAAAATCGGGTCACTTTTTTATGGTTTAGTCCGTGCCCGAAAGAAATTTCGTTTACAAAGATTTTTTTTTTCAATAGACAGCTAGTCTATATTTTTTGGCTTTTACTAAAAGTGATGATCAAGAGCGGGTAGCATGGAGAAACTTCTCCCTATCCCCATCAGGGTGAGCCAAATCTCAGAAAAAGTTATGTCAAAAAAGGATTAAATCGTCGGGCCGTGCGGCTCGTTTTGAGACCTGCTATCGATGATTTAAAGAA
This sequence comes from Rotaria sordida, assembly GCA_905250125.1. Taxonomy (NCBI): domain Eukaryota; kingdom Metazoa; phylum Rotifera; class Eurotatoria; order Philodinida; family Philodinidae; genus Rotaria; species Rotaria sordida. Next base: position 15,996 of record CAJNOL010002691.1, on the reverse strand, counting down.
GATAACGAAAATTGTATGTGTTATTTGCGCTTTGTCTACCCTAGTCGACTCTCCCCAACAAAATCACCGGGGAGTTCGCTGAAAAATGCGAAATCGTTGTCATGAGTCCCCGGAGAGAGTTGCATATCTCAGGATCCCCTAAGACTTCTCGAGGAGCCCCCAAATTTTAGGAAGTCCTTCTAAAATTTTCATAAATTTGAATTTTTCAGAGGATTCCAATGATGACTTCTGGAGAGACCCTGATAATACTCATCAATTCCCTAGGAAGCTCCTGGGGAATCTCTATGGAGTCCCTGAATCCCCTCTTAACTCTCACAGGAATTCCTTTAGGGAGTCTCGACTACGGTAATCTTAACCTGATAAAATCTCCTAACCCTGTGATATTTTTGTCCAACTTTAAAACTAAGTTATTGCTGATAAAACTCGTTTTACAAGACTTTATTTCAGAGTAGATGCTACACATTTCATGAGGTGTAGGGCACAGAGAGAGCTTAATGTATGTGAACATTCAGTATAGAAAAAAAAAGTAAATAAATTGAAATAGAAGTCTATTACTTGAATTTCATTCGAGAGAGTTAAATCTACAGCGCATTGGGTTGGTTCCAGGATTCGATGCACTCTAGTCGAACTACTACAGTCATCAAACAAATAATTTACTATTTGTTGAATAGAATTGTAATTGATTTGTCTTTTTTTTTTCCATCTAGCTGTTCAAATGTCTCAAGCTGGTCAATTAACACTTGAATTACCATATGTTATAATTGGTCTTGGTTCGACACCAAATTTTGTTGAAAAAATAACTGTTGGAGTTCCACCAAATAGAGACTCGGTTTTTAATTTTTTGATAAAATACTTTTTGTTTTTTTATTTGAATATGATTTTCTTTAGAATAAATTATATCGAACTTATACACAAATGATTCCAAATTCACAAATTGTTGTCATTCCAATTCCATTAATGAATCCAGAAAAGTAATAAAAAATTTAATTCTAAAATTTAATTCTAAAATCATCTCATGAGAATATTTAGATGGCATAGCAAATTATTTCTAACACCTAGTCGAATGATTCTTCATACAGGAATTGCATTAGGTGTAACATTAGTTGTACTAGCCGGTGTACTTGCTATATTACAATATCGTGAAAAGGTTTGTTTTATTTTTTGTCTTTTTATTATGAATTTAATTATCTGTTCTTATAGGTTGAAGATGATCGTGAACGTAAAGTTCAAGCTCAAGCATTCCATTATGATGCTTTATGATCTGTTTGTTTTGTTCTTTCTCGATTTCGTGAACAGTACTCCTGTTGAGTAGTCAAATAGATTTCTCAGCTTTCTAGATTGTTTCTCATTTGTTAGTGTCTATATTCTCACTTCTTTTTTTTTTGTTTGTTTGTCCTAATTATTATATTTTTTATGTTAAATATCGAACATCGGGAAATTATTAATTATTACTAATATTTATTTCAATTTAAGGAGGAAGAAACTCGAAACAAAAGAAGAAATAATATTATATTGTATCTTTTCTTTTTGTTTTATTTAAGATTTAATATAAAATTTTATTATGACAAAATTATATGAATCTTCATTCAAGGAAAATTCGTAAGTTTTTATGTAAAACTATATTTTAATCAGAATGTGATTAGGTTAGAAAATAGAATAGATCGTCATGGTTGGTTAACTATGTTGATCAACAAAGTGATCTGTATAATAACTAGCTAGGAAATGGCATAACGACCGAAAGCATGTTGACTATATTGTGACATATACCTACTTTTATGATTAGTTAGTGTATATGAGTAGCTCAAGTAGTCTGTATCAAGTTGATCATACGTCCAAAGCTACATCTAGTGTTAGGTGTAGGGAAGATGTCATGCTATTGAATAAGAGTAACTTTCGTTGAAGAAATATTAGCATTTTTTTTTCAATTATATTTAATCAGAGATTTTTAGGTTGTAAATCGGCTTTATCTTATCATTGTTATTTCTTTAGACCGGAATAAAACATAATATCTATTCTTAGTTCTGTCCTCTATAACCCTAAAATCTGTTACATATTGATATACAATCTGTCAAGTAGTTATCAAAAGGAGGTCAAAGACAATCGTTATGTGTACACGACTTTCATATGACAACAACTTATGAAATAATATTTTCTTGTTGATTGTTACTAAATCATCGTTTTTCTTTAATGAACCATAGCAAAAAGAAAATATTTTCAATTTGCTTTCGACATAACCTTTAATCTCTATATATGAAAAACAAAATATAAATATCAACTTATTAATTTAAAATAAAATTTAATAGATACGACCGTATAAGTAAAGGCTAATTTAACAGTGTAATATATTTTTTTTTTTTTACAAAACTCAATTACGTTTATATATTTATAGTGTCACTCAAAATATATAGAATAAGTCATTTTCTTTTTTTTTTTTTTCGTTGGTTCGTTTCACATTGAAGAATGAGTAAAAAAAAAAGAAACCGGTGTTTTGATAAGAATAAGAAAGCCATACACAAAACAAATGTCGTCAAAGACAAGAAAGAAAAAAAGTAACCTTTACCATCAATCAGAGTTTTTTTTCTTCTTCACATAAAAGTCAATCTATATACATTTCGAGCAGAATTCTAAATGGAATAAGTTTTGTTTTTTTTTGTCTTGTATTATTCACTATTTTCTTAAAAAGCTTAATAATATTTATACATCTTTTTCTTTGTTCTAGATATACTATTTTATTCATCGTCTAATTCTATTGATTTAATAATATATTCTTTTTATAGTTAATTAACATAACAAATTGAATTCAATTTCAAATAATATTTTTCAATAGTTATTATGATAAATTTCCTTTTTTTGATAAATAAATAGTATATATATATATATTTTTGTTTTTAGATAGTTCTATTTAGAAAGAAAATATGGATAATAACCAAAATTCAACAAAAATGCCAAGACCATTTGATAATGATAATGGAATAAATGCATCAGCTACAGGTGGTAATAATCAACAATTTGAATTACGTGAAGATGATCGTCTTAAACAAGAAGAAGATTATCGTCAAGGTAAATATTTCATTTTTATAAATATTCGAAATCAATTCGAAAAATATTTCTTATTCGAACATTCCGAGATTTATTTAGTGTAGTGAGGCCTATCCCATTTGTTTAGATTATTATGAAATATAATCTAAAAGTGTTGTAGTATAGGAATAAAAATTTCTTATATGAACTTTGCATGTTAATCATTTGATTCAATGACATTCATAAAGGTCGAATATACTATCAATTGTATTAAGTGATATGGAGGCTTTTACTGAAGCGTAACAATATAATGAAAAAGTCATAATGAATCTGATTTTGATCATTGAATATTTTGTTTTTTTAGAATTAATGAAGGTTCAAGATGAAATTGTAACATTACGTCAAGTACTTAGTGCTAAATTAAAACGTGAAAATGAATTAAAAACATTATTAGGTATTGGTATTGTTGATGATATAAAACAAGATTGGAATGAAACAGTTAATGATATAAAATCAAGTGTTGCTTATCAAAAAACAGCTGAAACATTAAATGCTGCTTCAGAAAAAATTGCACCAACATTACAAACAGTTAATACAACACTTAAATCTGGTATTGGTTCTCTTCGAAGTATGTTTTATTTTGCTTGATGTTTTTCTTTCTGAATGTAAATTTTGTTTTTTTTAGATTCAACTTATTTCAAAACATTCGAAAGTACACTTGGTTCAACTGTTAATGCAGTTAAATCAAAAATAACACCATCAAGATCAGCTATGAGTTTTAATGATGATGATCATGAACCTTTTCATGGTGCTAGTGGAGGACCTATGAATACTAATAATACAACACCACATAGTGATCATCTTGATTTTGGTAGTGGTCATAGTACAGATGGAAAGAAATAATATTGAATATCGAATTCATTGTTACTGATTATTATTTAAATAAAGACAATAAAACAAAAAAGAAAAAACATTTTTTGCCTATTTATTCTCTTGAAAATTTTTTCTCGTTGATTACTTATATTCCTTCTTAAATGGGATAAAGCTAAACTTTGTTCTTAATCTATTTATCTAAATATATATATATATATATACACACTTATTCATACTTGTTTGACTTTTTTTCCTCATACTATTATTTATGTTATTGATCTGTCTCTCTTTTTCCTCAAAGTTTTTTGTTTTTTTGTTTTTTGAAAAAGCACATACACTCAACCGGAAAGCAACATGTCAATTAAATAGAATCTTTTCGTATCATTCTGCTCAGTTTCTTTTATGTCAATGTTATTGTAAGATCGTTTTCATTTTTCTTGATGTTGTCACGCATTTCGTTTGTCTTATTTTCTGAAGAAAAAAAAAATATATATATCTATACATGAAAAAATTTATTTATCAATTGTTTTTCTATGAGAATGTGATTCTAGATATTGCTCGTTAATAGACAAAATAAAATCTATCGAGCAAATTATTGCTCATAACAAAGGAAGAATGGAATCTGCATATCGATATGATGTGCTACCTAATGACAGTTCTTGCACTCAATTGCTCGAGCTTTTCATACAAACTAGTCAACATCCTATCGGATGGATGATCAAGCCATTAGTGACTTATTCAGAGTCATTACATGGTTGTGTGATATCGAGCACAGTGTATTGTGAATACGTGTCGAACTACGTAGCAGGCCTGACCCGGCGGCCCATATATAGCTACTCTTCCATGGTGAATCATTCAAAACTAAGAGATGAACTTACGAGGAAAGCCGCTCGATTTATTAATCACTTTTGAGTCAAGACTATGTGCATTATATAGGCTCAAATAAGTTATAAATATTTTGAAAAGAATTCGGACCTTTGGTTTATTGCGACTGAGATTGTGAAGGTCGTGATCTTCGTTGGGAAAACTGATTTTCAAATTTTCACTTGAAACTTTGCATAGAGATAATAGTTTATTGTGATTTGTGATTTTCTATTATTAACATCGAATCTACGCAATGTAAAAGATACTATCTTAGAGTAGGAACAACAATAAGAATTAAAACATTCACAAGACACTATTCTCTGTGCAAAGTTTCAAGTCGAAATTTGAAAATCAGTTTTCCTAACGTAGACCACGACATTCATAATCCCAATCGCAATAAACCAAAGGTCTGAACTCTTTTCAAAATATTTATAACTTATTTGAGCCTATATAATGCATGTAGTCTTGACTCAAAAAGAATTTATTAGTTGGAGAATCTCCCCGTTAGATGAAATAAGGACGATTTCTATTTGCAAAACAAGATTTTTGCTAAAGTCGAAGAATTTTCTTGGAATTAGTGAGCGGACGGAAAAAAACAGTAAAACACTGAAACTCCGCCGGAGAAAAACAAAAATGTTTCAAGATTCTGAAGACCCTTGGAAAGGATCCACATACCCGTAATCAATGATAGTCGAAATCATCAGTTGAATGAAAACAAAAATGTTTGTCGAGAATATGAGCATCTTAAGATTTATTTGATTGAAATATCTCGATAATTTCAAAACAACTGTCTAGATCTATCCTTTGTTTTTTTTTTGGTTACATTAAACTAGAATTGAGAAGATTTATAACTTAACTATTCCATTGTATTAATATTTTTCTAGATTTTTTTTTTTTGTAAAAGTTAAAAATGAATGAAATAAACAAATTAACAGGTATTTATCATGAAGTACAAGAAGGTTCTCTTTGTGCTCAACATGCATTGAATAATCTATTACAACGTGAAATATTTTCAGCTATTTCATTAGCTGATATTGCTCGGTAATTATATCGAATAACAAAATAAAAAGCATTTCATTTTTTTTTTCAATAAATTTATTTTTGTTTTTTAGACAACTTGATGAACAAGAAAGACATGTATTAGGGCATGGATATGGTGAATCAGAAAATATGGATGGTTTGTTTCTGGGTTTTTTTTTTCTTTTAATTTATTTTTTTGTTTGTTTTCTAGATACGGGCTTTTTTAGTATTCAAGTACTACAAAAAGCATTAGAAGTATTTGAAATTGAATTAATTCCTTATGCAAGTCAACATCTAAAAGCTCAACAAGCACGTGATGATCCTCAATCAATTCAAGCTTATATATGTAATTTACGTGAACATTGGTTAACTATTCGAAGATTTGGTACGCAATATTTTGATTTAAATTCTATATCAATTGTACCAAAATTAATATCAAATACATATCTTTCATTATATTTAACACAATTACAACATAGTGGTTATTCAATATTTATTGTTCATGGAAATTTACCACCATGTACAGCTGATGAAAAACTTTTAAATAATACAATTGATCCAAATTATTATCGTTCATTAACTGATCGAGTTAATGCTAGTAATAAAGATAATAATAAAAATTCAAAAACTTCAGCTGGATCAACATCATCATCATCATTTGATGAAAGAGACATTCAACGTGCTATTAAAGCAAGTGTAGAATTAGATAATTCAGAAGATAAAGCTTTACAAAAAGTTCTCGCACAATCATTACGAGATGCTCATGGAATTGATGATTCAACATTTGTAAACAATCATGAAGAAGATACAGATGCACTTAATCAAAGATTACTTGATCAAGCTATTGCTGCTAGTTTAATTAATGATACATCAGTAACACAAAAAGATAATACATCTACTGAATCAATACAACCACCACCATCACCACCACCACCAACAACAACGACAGAACCAAGTGTAGAAGGCAAGATAATTTCTCATGAAATTATTAATTGCTAGAACAATCAAAAAACGAGATATTGCTGAATGTTTACTCTAAACAGCTAAGCATCTGAATGGATCAATTTTTGATAGAACACCAATCTATTTCATATCATCTATATATAGTGTTCAGTGTCTGTCTGATGTCTCGGTGTCCAGGTCAAAGGTCAAATAAGGTTATAAGAGGAAAGCACCAAGTGCTACTGGGGACTCGTAGGTCCTCATGGGCTATTATATGGAGGTACTCATAGGGCCATAAGAGCTACTAAATGGAGGCATCCATAGGTCCTCAAGAGCTATTATATAGAGGTACTCATAGGTTATCAAAGGCTATTATATGGAGGTACTCATAGATCCTCAAGGGCTATTATACGATGGTACTCATAGGTCTTCAAGAGCTATTATATAGAGATATTCATAGGTCCTCAAGGACTATAAGGCTATAAGAGGTAGGAAATAAGACTACAGGAACATGAGGCTATAAGCTGGTAAGGGGATAAAGATATAAAGGTAAAGGAGATAAAAGGCTAAAGCTACTGGGACATAAGCAATAAAGCTAAAAGAGTATAAGGAGATAAGGGTATAGTGGATAAGTTGATGAGGCTGCATGGGATATTAGAGATAAGGGAATAATGGAACAAGGCTATAAGGTCTTCCTATATATATATAATGCGAACTGTCTGATTGTCTATTACCGAATCAAGGCTAAAGGACAGATGTGAAACTTTACAGGAAAACAGCATCCGTGCAGTATGCACGGGCTCTCGCTAGTTTCTTGACTATGGATGAATACTAACGAGGCTTATTGAAAAGTGAGGACTCTGTCGGATAAGATGGCCATCCTGCATTTCAAAAGCAACCTACACCATTTTGTAGAATAACTCGTGCCATTTATACCAGTTGCGCGATATTATAAGCTTTTGAACAAACAACAGAACATACGCATATTTGTAAAGCAAAATTTCCTCTATTAGATGATATAGGTATTATCAAGTTCTATTGCGTACCATAAAAATGTTGATAGGTGACGCCATCTATTGGTATGTTTACAGTATACAATAGAACTTGATAAATACGTTTCGTTTTTTTAGTCAAAAATGACTGTGTAACTTACGTTATATTACCAATTTTTTTTGTTTAGAAGGAAAGGCGAAGTTGTTCTCTACAAAGTGGCATAAGTAAGAATTAAGAGTTTCGGATTAATCATTCAGGAATGACTGAGCTCACTTTGCAAGTATGTTTTCAAAGTAGAAATCGAGAAAATTGTCTAAATTGACACAATGCCTCTCTCTCTCTCTCACCGAAATACTCACTGTTGACAAATGCAAGGATACGTTTTAGCACGCTGACGTTCGTCCAAACTCGCCTCAAAAAGGCCTATTCATAATTCTTAAACTAGAAGTCCTACAAAAGTTTTCAAATATCTGCTGGGTGCTTTCCTTTCATGAGACGATCTTTATAATATAAAATTTGAATATCATTAACATAAATTTACAAACAAAATTTACACAATAAGCTAATTTCTGAACAAAACATGATCATGATTTAATATAATAAATAAAATCTTACTTATCTTTCAATTTTAGAACTACGACAACGGCGTCTTCAATTCTACGCTAATATAGAAAAATCAAAAACAGACGAAAAACCATCAGAATCAAATAAATAAATTTCATACTTCTGTTTTTTTTTTGCTATTATAACTGAAATGGTCATTGTCCTATATTTATGTTTATTTTTTGTTCGTTAAATTTCTAATGATTCTTTTTTTCATTTCATTCTAGATAATATCTACACCCTCATCTATAGGATTCTATATATATAAATAAACATCTACTTACGAGGGAATACGTCTAGCCCCATGAGTAAGACTTAGTAGAACTAAGAAAACCGTAAATGAATTCGATGCGTTTTAGTTCCACTAAGTCTTACGGATGGTGTCGAACGCCGTCTGATAGTTGAATATTAACTTATTGAATTTAATTATCAATAAATTTTTAGATTTCAATTCTTGAATGAGTTTGACGGATAAGTAAATAAAAGAAAATCATGTCGGTTAAAGATGAGCAATTACAAGAAATTGAAGCACTGGCTTCAATCTATCCTGATGAAATTACAGGTTTGTTTTTCTTTTTGTAAATTATTCATTCTTTTTTTTTTTACATAATTTTATATCTTCAAATTAGTACAGTACTATCAGAGGATCCTTATCCTAAATTCAAACTCATAATAAAACCAACAACAAATGATGAAGATGAACTTAGACGTATGTTAATAATCTCTTTGATTCTCTTATATCAATTTTTTTCTTTATAGCCTTTCTTCTACTAGAAGTTAAATTTCATGCTAATTATCCTGAACAATCACCAGAAATAAACATTATCGATTCAGCTAATGTCGATGATACATCATCATTTGAAAGTGAAATAAATAAAATTGTATGTATGAATTTTTATGATTCAGAGATGTGCATTGTGCCTAAAAAAATATGAAACGGTGACGCGGTCACTTTTAAATCCTGACTATAGAGTCATGATTAAGGCGTATAGTCGTCCGACGGATAAATGCGAAGAGGGATGCGGGCGAAGCGATCGTCTTCATGTTATAAATGAAATCTAAATTTTGTTTTTTTTTCTTTGATATTTCAGTGTGAAGAAAATTTAGGTATGCCAGTTATATTTACATTGGCTAGTCATCTTTCTGAACAATTGAGTATTCAATCTGAAAATCGTCAAATTCGTCATCTAGAAAATCTTGAACGTAAACAACGTGAAGAAGAAGAAGCTGAACAAAAACGATTTGAAGGTACATGTGTTACTGTTGAATCATTTATTAAATGGAAAGTTAAATTTGATGCTGAACGAAATGAATTAACAAAAACAATTAAAATTGATGATAATGAAATAAAAAAATTAACAGGTCGACAATTATTTGAAAAAGATCGTTCACTTTATGATTCAGATATTAAATTTGTATCGGGTGAAGGTAATGTTTTTTTTTTTTGTAATTAATGTTAAATGATTAGTTTTTGATGTTATAGGTGGTGAAGTGGTCGAAGTTGATGAATCTTTATTTGAAGATATGCTCGATTTAGATTTAGATGATGCAGCTACAACTGGTATTGATTTATCGGATGTTGATCAATAATCATACAAAACATTTTGTTTTTGTTTTGTTTTGTTCTTTTGTTTTTTTTATTATAAAGTTTGATCGATTATTTGAGATTCAAAAAAAAAACACAAGAAGGAAATTTTTAAAAGAAAAGAATGAACTGTGATTAAAAGAACATTTGTTAATAGAAATATTTTTTATACAACAAAATTTAATTATCTCCGATGATAAATCAATAGACTCTAGTGAGATTGATTATAATATTTTTGATAAGATTAAAACATTTTTCAAATCGATTCTGACAATAATCCAATGAAATAATTATTAATTTATTTGTACTATCGATCGAATCTATATACTAACAAGTATATGATAACATGCTGTAATTGATAATTACTTAACATGAAACAGTTAAATAGGGGCTGTCTACAGCGATGTCCTCGTCATTGTGACAATGGCATGGTCCATGGGCTATTACTTAAGATATTAATGTTTTGTGATATACGGCTAAGTTGTTCGGCACGTATCACAAGATACTGTACCTCAAACATCGGTATTAGTGGTCAAGAAATGATTCCGGACAAGTTACTAAACGGCTGTCAGTCCCGAATAGAGCCCAACATGCCCAAGAATTTTTGGATCCAGACCTGGTTAATCAAAATTTTGGATTCGAACCTGATTGATTAATCTTTTGTAAGAAGAGCCCATTGGGTTTAAAATTTTCTGGACCCGGACCCAATGAGTTCTAGTCTCGGATCATCCGTCCAATAGTATGCTGATTATGTTGTGACATACATTTTGCTCTCATGGCGTGGTCGGACAATTCGTCGCGGATATGGCTGTTGGTGTGAGCGAGGATCTTTTGTGTACCTTCATCAACATCTTCACCCACACCCGCATCAGACCGTCCTTCTGTGTACATTTTTGCGGAAGATATCAGGTTGATGAATCTGTCGCAAGGCCGGGATATTCTTCTAGCAATCGAATATTTATATGTATGTTCTATTGATTAAAATAGCGTTCTATCGATGTCATATCGAATTGTTGGTTTTCTTTTTTTGTTACTATTTCTGCAGACAATTTACCTTTATTGAAATAATCAATCGCTTTCGATTGCGACATCTCTTACCAACTAATCAAAGAAAAAATTCGATTTCTTCACCTTTATATCAAATCAAATTCTTTATTCAATAGATTGTTGGTCTACAAAAAGAAAACAAAAAAATGATCACATATGTTTTAGTTATTGCACACCGACGAAGGGAAAATGAAACATAATATATTCGACAAGATTGCAAAAAAAAAATAGTTTGATTGTGTCAACAACAACAACAACAACAACATACTTTTATTTCTTTACCACTCACATTTACTTTAAGGTAACTAACAGCTTTTTTTCTGTCTTATCGAGCATGCAAAAAAAAAAAGACAATTCTGAATAAAATAATGACGTCATTTTTTCCAACATATTGAAAGAGGCTTTTTGTTTTATTCTTCTACTTTTTCTTTCTAAGTATATATATATGATCCTATTCGTTATAGGTGTAGTTATTTTCCAATGATGTTTTAAGCAGTATTAACACAAGCAAATGGATGATTTCATTATGATGCAATTCGAATTTGGCTGAATTCATCTGAAATAAAATACAGATTGTCGCAAAGATTTTTCATATTACTTCACCATGGATCGAATTTAATTAAATATTTTCGTTTTAATTGATAAATCAAATGCATCGAGTTTTTTGTTTTTGTATTTATACAAACAAATTTTGAAGGTACTGTTTAAAGCTATCAATTTATAATCTTTTTTTTTTCTATTGTGAGAAATAATTATGAATAGTTTCTTATTCAGATTGTTTAAATTTCTAAAACTATTTCAATCTTAATCTTGTTTATTTATTTCATAGACAACATTTGTTTTAGTATTATTAACCTTGTTCATGTAAATAAAAACTCGATGTACTCATCTGTTATTTATAAAAAAAAAATAATTAAGTTCAAATGAAGATAAAAAAAAACCTTTTCGAGAAAATAATTTTGCCAATGTGATATGAATCCCTATATGATTCAAACCGGCAGTAGTTTGATACTTTATCCGATCGGTAGTAGTATGAAACAAACGTGCAACATATGACTTGAATAATAATAGATGAAAAAACAGTTCATATCTTAGAGTCTACTAAAAAATTTAATATATTTCTTTCTATGTCATTTCTATATACATAAATCCTATTAGTTTATAATTCTTTAGATAAAATATTAAAAATACATATTAAGAAAATAAACATGGCGCGTCAAGTAAGTTTACAGTTAAAATATAGTTAAGACTTTTCATGCTTCGCAATAATTGTACTCTTCTTTTCAAGGATACCAAAGTATTCTGTTCGTTTTGCAATGAAGAATTTTCATCCTCGAAAACTATGGGAGATCATTTGATGATGTGTGGTAATAAAACAGATCAATGTCCTAATTGTAGACAATTCGTTCGACGAGCTATATTTGCTTATCATTATGAAAATAATTGTGCTAATCCGGATGTACCAACGAGAGATAATGAACCTAATCAGAAGGCACAAGACACTAGTGAGTTCTGCGGGTTTGGTTCTATTAATATCTAATTGTCTTGTAGAAGTACCGGTGACTATCAAATGTGAATTCTGCAAAGAAAACTATGACCGAAATAACCGTAAAAGACATACAGTAAAAATTTGATTGTTTCTGTTCAAGACGTTAAATTTTTCTGATCGGATCGTTTCCAGGAAAACTGCCTTCATAATCCAAAAAATCTTAAGAAAAACCAGCAGCATTACATCAATGATAACTCCAATTATAATTCAGGTATATATATATATATATATAGCACTCATGTATTAATTTGCAGCTGTTATTTTACTAGAACTCGCATAAATTAAACAGAGAACAGAGATCTTTATGATTGTTCTCACATAGATATTCAATGTACAAAAACTATAATGCAGCATTGTTCGATAAGAATGTTGCAGTGATCTGTACTGGAAACGATGCATTGCATTACTAACACAAAACACGATATTTTGATGATGTAGTGTTCTACTTTTAACTTTTAGCTCGATCACAACAATTCAACGATTCTAATGATAATGCATTTATTCCATGCGAATATTGTAATCAGGGAATTCAATGGCATCTTTATGATAATCATACGGTAAGTTTAGGAATTAAACTTTATATTTTTTTAATTTCCATCGATTAGAAAGCTTGCCGTGAAGAATACTATAAACAACTACAAGAAAAGACACGGTTAAATTGTTTTCTAAAAGCTAGAAGATATTGGAATTTTCTCTATAATTTAGACGTAGTAGTCAACAACCAGCGCCCGCTACTACTACTGCTAAATGTATCCATTGTCGATTGCTAAGATCGCTCGAAGGCCTCGCCTATCATCAGGTAAAACATTTTAGTCAATGTTCGACTTTACATTATCTCGTTATATAGCTGGTGTGCAGAATGAATCCCCATCGCATGGGAAGTTATTGATTGAGTTCAGAACAAGTATTTTTTTTCCTTGGATTTTTAATTCAAACAACATTATCGATCAAGCACATCAAACAATAGTAATATTTATAGAAAATATTAACCTTGAAAAATAATTATCCAAATTGTTATTGTTGTAGAAAGTAATGAACATGTGCATAACAATTCATGTATGAAATCTTCAAGATCTTCAATTAGATTGCAAACAAAATCAATCGATCTTATTTTATCATAGAGTTCATTAGTTTTTTTTTCTATAATTTTATGATTATTATTTGAAATCGAATTTATTCAATTTTTCAACAAATATATTTTTCAAATTATGGTTTGTACATTATGATTTCAAAACAATTAACAATATTCCATATGAAAGTAACAAAGATAAACTATTAACATGTTTTACATTCTTTGTAATGTTTCTATTGAAATGAATTAGTTAATTATTTTGCATTTGTTTCTCGTCTAAAATGTCATTTTCAAAACTATGTATTTTCCATATCCAAATCATAGTTGAATAACTACTGTTTTACGAGAGAAGTGCTCCAAGTAATAAAGTGCTTTTAAGTCGAGATTATATACATTATGTAAATTCATATGAACTATGAATATCCTGAAAAGAGTTCGGGCTAATGGTTTTTTTTTGTGCCGAGATACTGCTTTTTACAGTAGCTATTAAATGAATAACGCAGTCTTCGTTAGAAATACGAGGAAAACTGAGTTTCAACTTTTGACTTGAAACTTTGCATAGAGACACGACTTGATAAGAATAGATTATTGTAAAAGTTTCAGATCTTTTGATTGCTTCTATTCTAGATTCACTTACTCGACGATCAGTACTTTTTTGAATTATCCAGCTTGAATTCTATGCTGATTGATATGGTTCGCTTACAATTATAGAATATTTAACAATAATCTTTAGTTTCGATTGGGTCAACTTTGCTCGTAGTACTGAAAACGGGACTAAAGTTGGTACGGTACATCCCTAGCACGGCCACTACGCTACAATTTTATTCTAGTGATTAAATTTCTTCTTGACATTGACTGAGATTTATTCTGTACATTTATTTTACAAAAAAAAGCTCAATTTAAAAAAATGAGGATTTGCCTCAAGCCAATATATCTTACTGCTTATTTTATTTGTAATCAAAACTATTCTAGTTTCTAAATTGGAAAATCTTAGACGAATGGTAAGATAGGGTTTAAGAATTACCATTAAGAACAAACTCGAAACATATAGTAAAGAAAAAGAAATCAGAATGATCTATCATTGAATATTGACAAACAAACGAGAAAAGTGCAGGACAAGCTTTAAGATTTTTTTCAACTCATTTAACATATTTGTTTTGTTGATTTTAATTTTTTTCAGATAAGAAATCTTTCAAATTAACAAAAAATAAACATGAGTGAAAATGTAGGTTCATACTAAGACATAATCGAATAAATTTCGATTTATGTCAAATACATTCTTTTTATTTTGTCATTATTGAATTCTTCTCTAGGGGCAAGTTAATGATGCAGAACGCCTCATTTCATGTTCCTTCTGTAATGAAAAGTTTACGTCAACAAAAGAAATGGGAGATCACTTGTTGATGTGTGGTAACAAAACAGATCAATGTCCACATTGTAAAAAATTTATTCGACGAGCTGTGTTTGCTTATCACTATGAAAATAATTGTACTGATTTGGATGACACCGATAATGATACTCATTCTCATGCCAACAAACCTGTCGTTTCACCAACATTTCACCCTAATAATTCATTACTATCTTCAACAAGATCAGCTGCTGGTCATGCAAAGAATATCACGATAATAGAACATGATCTTGGAACATATTCAAACACAGAGACTACCACATTACAACGATCAAATTCAGGTAGGCTTTAGAACTGTTTCTATTATCTATTGCGAAATTTTTATGAAGCAATACGGAAAACTGTCTTATGTCAATTTTGTAATTGCGAGTGTGACCCGGCCGATCTTGAAGCACATCGAGTAAGCATTTTAAAAATCCTAGCTCTTACATGAGAAATCAAATTATTCTTCTCTGATGTTTGCAGAGTGCTTGTCTTAAGAATCCAGATAAAATCAAGAAAAAACACCCAGCACCGACTGATGAACATTTCAATCAATATCGAGGTGCTATTACACGTAGATCATATTCTTATGATTTTAATTTCGTTTCCAGATCGATTGCATCATGACGATCAATCAGATGACACTGCTATTATTCCTTGTGAATATTGTAAAAAACCGATTGAATGGCGACTTTTTCAAGAACATACTGTAAGTTGAACAACCAATCTCTACTCTAATTGTTTTTTATTTAATAGAATTCTTGTGCTAAGCAAGAACATGAACGAATACAACAACAATCAAGGTTTATTCGTTAGTCTTATATTAATAGAGCGTGACTTCTGTTATGTTTTAGAGTCATTCATCAAGATAACAATAATTACGTTGGTCGATGCAGATATTGTAATGCAGAGTGTTCGATGGATCGTCTCACTCCTCATGAGGTCAGAATTTTTTTACACTTTTATATTCTCATTCTAATTAGCTTTCTGACATAGAAATACTGTGCAAAATCTTATACCGTAAGTTGAGCAACCGATTT
>CAJNOL010002690.1:11733-24290 GCA_905250125.1 Rotaria sordida | reverse complement strand
TGGCAGTTCAAGACGATAATAAAGATGTAAAAGCGAAGGCATGTGAAGCTCTTGGAAAAATAGGTAAAAAGGCTGCAACTGAACCGGTGATCGATGTACTTATTGTGGCAGTTCAAGACGATAATAAAGATGTAAAAGCGAAGGCATGTGAAGCTCTTGGGAGAATGGGAGAAAAGACTGCAACTCAACTGATGATTGATAAACTTTTCGTTGCACTTAACGCCACAGTTGGGACTGCTCAAGAGGCCATATCTGAAACCATCCAGAGATTAGGTAGAAACGTCGCAATCCAGCCTGTATTGGACTGTATCTTGACTGCACTTAAACATAAGGATTCGTGCGTGATAGTGACTGCATGTAGGATGCTCGCCAGTGCTGGTGAAAAAGTCTCAACCGATCAGGTCATCGAGGGGCTCATATTTGCACTTAACAATAAGCATGTGCCTGAGCCTGTGTCTGTTAAAACGAGTGCATGTGAAGCTCTACTGAAAATGGGTGAGAAAGCCGTCACCAAAGAGACAGTCAAAAAGCTCGTAAAGTTACTTGGTGATGAAAATTATTTGGTTACAAACAAGGTGGTTGATGTTCTCGGGGAAATGGGTCGAAAAACCAAAACCAATTATGTAATCGATGTACTCATCGGTGGGCTTACACACAGCAATCCGTTTGTGAGAAGGGACGCACGCACATCTCTCGGAAAACTGGGTGAAAAGGCTGCAACTCAACGGGTAATTGATGGGCTTATGAAAGCCCTTCGAGAACATACGGATGAAGATGTGAGAGTGGAGGCAATTGAAATTCTCGAACAAATTGGTGAAAAGGTTGCAACTCAACAGGTGATTGAGGGACTTATTGATGCACTACGAGGCAATAATGATTATGTGGGAGTGAAGGCATGTGAAGCACTCGGGAGGATGGGTGAAAAGGCTGCAACTCAACAGGTGATTGATGGACTTATTGATGGACTTATTGATGCACTTCGACACAAGAATGAAAAGGTGAGAGAAAAGGCATGCGAAGCTCTCGGAAAAATGGGAGAAAAGGCTGCAACTCAACAGGTGATTAAGGGACTTCTTCCTCTACTTCGAGACGAGAATAAGGATGTGCAAGCGAAGGCATGTGAAGCCGTCGGGAAAATGGGTGAAAAGGCTGCTACCCAGCAGGTGATTGATGCACTTATTGTGGCAGTTCAAGACGATAATAAAGATGTAAAAGCGAAGGCATGTGAAGCTCTTGGGAAAATGGGTGAAAAGGCTGCAACTCAGCAGGTGATTCGTGGGCTTGCTGACGCACTTCAAGACGGGAATAAGGATGTGCAAGCGAAAGCATGGGAAGTTCTTGGGAAAATGGGTGAAAAGGCTGCAACTCAACAGGTGATTGATGCACTTATTGTGGCAGTTCAAGACGATAATAAAGATGTAAAAGCGAAGGCATGCAAAGTTCTCGGGAAAATGGGTGAAAAGGCCGCAACTCCAGAGATAATTGATAGACTTATTGATGCACTTCGAGATGCGAATGATACTATGAGAAAGATGGCATGTGAAACGCTAAAAAAATTGGGTAAAAAGATCGCAACTGAAGATGTTTTCAAAAGATTGATCGCTATGCTCAATGAGAGGGATCAACATGCCACAGGGAGTCGCAGCAGTTCTTTGAGAAAAACATTCCTACGGCGGGTTACTCACGAAGTGGACGCTGTATCGTGGTCTACGACTTCTTTGCAATTGAACAAAGACGGAAAGGAGGTTTATGAAACGCTTAGAATCATTCTTGATTCCTTTTGGGCACTGACACAGTTACATTCGGATACAATACGGATATTTTATGAATGCATTCCACGACTTTCGCAAGTTGATCTAAATTTTGTTACTACGGAACACTTGATGAAAGTTTTCCTTGCTACAGCAAATTGTGAATGGCTGCCAGTTATTGCAACTGTTTCATTCATCAATGGGAGTGCTGTTTGCGTGACTGAGAACGCCATTTTAGTCTATGGGTTCAAGGAATGTGTGGAGTTACATGTTTCTAATGAAGAGTTAGTTCAAACATTGGTAAACGCGTTTCGGGATCACGCTAAACAACTTCATCTATCTTCTGAGATGGCTTCGAAAGCTGAACTAAAACCAAACAGGTGAGTACACATTGGTCACACAGCTAGCTTGTTCAATTTCAGCAAAAGGGGTTGATTCGTTCACAAGGTGGTAAATCATGCAGTCGACTGTAGGCCTATATAGTTGATCTGATAGATATCTATGCTGTTGCAAAGGCTAACACTACGTTGTCCTCTGACTGCAACTTAGATTTGTAAAGATCGTGGACTCTATTAATGTTATGTTTAGTTTTTTTTTTTCATTTTGAGAGGGTGTTGGCTATTTCAAAGGACGGTGGCACGTAAACACCTATTTTAGCCCGCTTCTTTTGTGGAACTCACATATATTTTCGTAGGAAATAATAGTGAGTGCTCATTTGGAGCTGAATTTTTTATGCTCCTACCTCGCCTCACCTCTCCCGCTCATTACAAGTCTCTCTGTTTTTTGACTCCAAACTGAATTTTGCAAATCAACAAAAACCTTCAATTTTCACGATGAAGAGGTTCAGAGGGTTTAACGAAAAAAAAGAAGATTTTTGACCATAGACAACTGAGAGATAACTCTATCAAGGAAAGGACGAACTAAACATGACAAGGAGGAAACGGCGTACTTCCGTACTCCGGAGTACGGGGAGTACAGGGAGTACAGGGAGTACGGGGAGTACACGGAGTACGGGGAGTACACGGAGTACGGGGAGTACACGGAGTACGGGGAGTACACGGAGTACGGGGAGTACACGGAGTACGGGAAGTACACGGAGTACGATGGGAGTACACGGAGTACAACAGAAGTACATCGCATGTAATATGAAATGGGCTCAGTAATTATTGCAAAAACAGGCTTGAAATTTTTGTGAAACACGATCTAAAAGGAGTGTTGACACGGGGAAAAAGCAGATCGTCGAATCCGGGATCCTGTGAATCCTCCGGATCGCCATGGAACCCTCTGGATCCCCGATATGAATATTCCCTTGACTGTAGTTAGGATCCTAATTCCGAATTTGAATGTGTGTTTTGTATACTTATTTTTTTCTCTGCAGGGTACTACTTTGAACCTACCTCAGAGCAAGACAAATTCTTAGGATATCCTAGGTCCTCAATCCTGGTATTTTGGAGGTATCTCTAGGCCGTCAAGTCCTATATTTTGGAGGTGCCCTTAGGCCCTCAAGTCCTACTGTATAGGGGTACTCATTGGTCCTCAAGGGCTATCCTATTAGGTATGCAGAGATCCTCAAGGGCTTCCCTATGAAGATACTCATAGATCCTCAAGAACTATCCTATGAGGGTACCTATAGATCCTCAAGTTCTATTATATAGGATCAGAGTTGCCACCTCTTCTGCTTTTAGCAGAAAAATTCTGCTTATTGAAGTTTTTCTGTTTTTTTCTGTCGTTTCTGCTTTTTCAAGATTTTTTTGCTTTTTTTTGATACGGTGTTATTTATTATTTCAATTAACATTTTTCACCTGAAATACCTTCGTTTTCATAGTTATTTAAAAAAACCGTATCAAAAAGTACTGATATTTTTATACCATTCTAATTCTTTCTATTTGATATAGATGATTTTTGATTTTCTACTGACTAAAAACAACTACCAGCCCATATATTTGGCTTCAAATCAATTCTTTACCTATGGTTTTCTATCGTATTTTAATTACTCATGGAATTCATATACATCAACATATACATTCTTTTGTTTGTTTACTCAATGAACATGAATAATTAATATGATCAGTGAGATGAAAGGAACAACAAAAAAAGCTCTAGATGATAATGACAGCTCGACTAGCGAATAAGGTATTCACAAAGAAGTGGTAGTTGCTGAAGTAATAATTATGTCATTAGGAGTTAAATCAGAAAACAGAAATTGAATAGAGTTATCTTCAACAGAGAATTGCTCAAAGTCGTGAAATATTAATGATCTTTAAAATAATATAAATTTGATCCGTCTCAACTAACATTTATCGTTCGTCATCAACAGTTTTCCGAACCTTGCTAATAAAAAGTTATATTGATAATCTTATGAACAATAAGAAACAAAAAATTTTTAAATGCTTT
This sequence comes from Rotaria sordida, assembly GCA_905250125.1. Classification (NCBI taxonomy): domain Eukaryota; kingdom Metazoa; phylum Rotifera; class Eurotatoria; order Philodinida; family Philodinidae; genus Rotaria; species Rotaria sordida. The sequence goes on along the minus strand of CAJNOL010002690.1, from coordinate 20,145 downwards.
GATTTAATCAACAATTATTTTGAATTTCTCCTTATCACATACTGTAATGGATAAATATTTATTAGGTAAAAAAGATTTATCAAAAGCTCTTAACTCAGATGAAGAATACTCTTTAAAAAGAAAACGTGTTCCATGATTCTGTCTATTTGTTAATTAGTTGTGTTTTGTGATGCCATACAACCCAAGTGATTAGTATGCTGAAACTAAAATTTAAAACTAACGGATAGCTCGTAATAAAAGAGGGTCTCAGTATTTTGTTAACATCTTAAGCGTTATCTTATCGCTCACGCTTTATTTTTTCGTCGAAAGATTCACCGTCTGCTTCTGCAGAGATTGGTATATTTCGCTGTAAAAAATACTTATCTCTCTTTCAACATCATTATGCTTTAAAACAAGCATTGCACACAACTTTCAAAGTCTTCATTTTCTTCAATTTTTTTCCAAAATGTCCAGTTGCTCAATTAATTCTGTTACTTTGAGTATAATTTGTTCGCCACTCAAGAGATAAATTCGTTCATTTCAATCCACGTACTAAAAGCATTTTATTTTATTTCTGGATAAAGAATATGGCATGACCAATGATAATAAGACTAATCTAAGGACTGGATGTTTTCGGAAAAAATTGAAAAAAATAAAGATTTTGAAAGTTGTGTGTAGTGCTGTTTTTAAATCGTGGTGATGTCGAAAGGGAAACAAATAAGTATTCTTACAACGAAATATGCAGTTTGTGTAGAAGCAGACAGTGAATCTTTTGATAAAAAATAAAGCGTGAGCGATAAGGTAACGCTTAAGATGTTAACAAAATACTGAGAGCCTCTTTTATTACGAGCTACCCGTTAATTTCGTATCATAAACATACTTTCTGCTTTTCGATGATAAAACTTCTGTTATTTTCTGCTTTTTGCAAAGTATTGTCTGCTTTTCGGACTTCAAAAGGTGGCAACACTGTATGGGATACTCATAGGTCCTCAGAGCTATCCTATGGTTTACCCTTAGGTCGTCAAGGGCTATCCTATGAAGGTACCAATATGTCCTCAAGGGCTACTCTATGGGGATCCCCATATGTCCTCAAGTCCTATTATATAGGGATACCTATTGGTCCTCAAGGGCTATCCTATGAAGTATCCAGAGGTCCTCAAGTTCTCTTATATAGGGTATCCTTAAGCCCTCAAGACCTATTATATAAGGGTGCCGGCAGAACACCCTTGAAGACCTATGGGTGCCCCATACACTGAAAAAAAATATGGTACCATACAAAACCCACGCATGGTTCAGAATTTTGTAACAAAATCGAAACTCTTCAGGGTTTCGTAAATATTCCTTTTTTTTGATTTTGCTAAAAAATAGTTCATTAGAACGATGCTTCCACTTGAGTCAGTATCCTAGTAATAAGCTCATGCACCGTACAACAGTAAGATGTTATATCGAACTATTTTTTATCGAAAATAGAAATTTTGAAAAAAGGTTCCGTAAAAAACCCTACATACCTCACAATGATTGTGAGGGGTCGAAAGAGCATTTTCGAAGCTTTTCTTATTTGACTAAAAAACCTTAAATGGTTTGGATTTCGTTACAAAAATCGGAACCTTTCTAGGTTTCGTAATGTGCTCAAAAACTTTTTTAGATTTCGCAACATGGTGAAAAACCATTTGAGGTTTCGTAGCAGTCCAAGTGGTTTAGTATCGCACCTTTTTCTTTTTACAGTGTAGAGTAGCCCTTGGACACCTATTAGTATCTTCATAGGATAGCCCTTGAAGACCTATGGGCGACCCATAGAATAACCATTGAGGACCTATGGATACCCCTATAGGATAACTCTTGAGGACCTATGGGCACCCCAATATAATAGCTAATGAAGACCTATGTGTATCCCCATTTAATAGCTCTTCAGGATCTATGGGTACTCTCATAGGATAGCTCTTGGGACTTATGGGCACTCTATATGATAGCTCTTTGGGACCTATGGGTACCTCCATAAAATAGCTCTTGAGGACCTATGGGTACCCTCATAGGATAGGTAGATGAAGATCCATTTACCCCTCCGAGAATAGGCAAATAAGTACTTAAGAAAACCTCCAAAGATTGGTGTGAGAATCTCATTAGCGTCTCACCCCTAGTTCTATGAGTCGATTGATACGCGATCTTGAATTCTTAATTGGAACTGGAATATCCTTACTCTGGATCGTTTGGATTCCCAATGTATCCTCTGGATTTCCGACGTATCCGGCGTATTCTTCGTATCCCCATCTTATCCTCTGGATCCCCGCTGTATCCGGGATAGACGGAATCCGCTTTTACCCTTTGAGTGTTGAAGTAAATAGGGCAGCAATTAGGATCCCCATAGACCTTGACATACAAACGTCTGGAACATTCTAGAAAGTTGCAGAATGGCTTAAGGATTGTTATGATCGAGATACCGTTTCTTGCTGCTAGAGAAGTCTACCATTGGCTATTGATCCCTTACTCCGTTTATATAGAAACGTACTCGTAGTCGGTTGATCTTTAATCTTTAGCCTTTAATCTTTGACCTTTAGCCTTTGACCATTAACTTTTGACCTTTGAACCTGGTTGATAAGGTCTGTGTCGTAAAGGGTAGGAATTTCGGCTCTCCACAGACCAAAGCAGGCTCTATCTGCCAACCATTGCAGACCATAACAGAGAGAGGCTACAGACTATCGCAGACCGCGACAGACAGAGACTGCAGATGAAGGAGGCAACGGAGTACTCCCATACTCTCTGTACTCCGGAAATACAGGGAGTACGCGGAGTACAGGGAATACGGGAATACGGGAATACGCCGTTTCCTCCTTGAAGGAAACAATTATACAACTAAGAAGCAAAATTAAAGACAGTATGAGGCAACGCTTCATGTACGCTCTATTGTACACTGTTGTACTCCCGTACTCCCGGAGTACAGGGAGTACCGGGAGTACGTGAAGTACAGGGAGTACATGGAGTACATGGAGTATGTGGAGTACACGGAGTACGGGAGTACCGGATTACGCCGTTTCCCCCTTGAAACATGATGATCTGCGAGTGCGAGACTAGACATGCGTCAAACCTGCATGGTTTGAGTTTGATGAGTTTGAGTTAAGGTTTGGTTTTGAAACATCAATTCACTAAACCATTGGGCTTTAGGTATAACGTCATTTGTGACAGATTTTTGTGAAACACGATCTGAAAGGAGTGTTGAAGTGTATAGGGTAGAGATTTTGGACCCACCCCCCCCCCCCCCCCCCCCACAGACCGTGACAGAGAAAATTCATACCCATCACAGACCGTGACAGAGAACCTCCGAACCCATCACAGACCGTGACAGAGAACTCTGGAGAGCCATCACAGACCGTGACAGATAACTCCAGAGACCATCACAGACCATGACAGAGAACCCTAGAGACCATCACAGACCGTGACAGAGAAACGCCAATATCCATCACAGACCGTGACAGAGAAACGCCAATATCCATCACAGACCGTGACAGAGAACCTCCGAACCCATCACAGACCGTGACAGAGAAACCTCACTACCCATCACAGACCGTGACAGAGAAATCCTGGTACCCATCACAGACCGTGACAGAGAACTCTCAGAGACCATCGCAGACTGTGACAGAGGAACCTCCGGAGACCATCACAGACCGTGACAGAGGACTCTTAGAGATCATCACAGACCGTGACAGAGGAACTTCAGGAACCATCACAGACCGTGACAGAGAACTCTCAGAGACCATCGCAGACTGTGTCAGAGGAACCCCCGGAGACCATCACAGACCGTGACAGAGAACCCCCGGAGATCATTACAGATTGTGACAGAGGAATTCCAGGAACCATCACAGACCGTGGCAGAGAACTCTCGGAGACTATCACAGCCTGTGACAGAGAAACTGTAGTTTTGAAGCATTAAATAAACGGTAAACTACAAACCTATCTTAAAGAAATGGAACAAAACGATGTTCATCTAATTAATTACAATAGGTCCATCGTGTTTCACATTTTTAATCCCGCAAGGGATTGCGCTAACAGCTTTTTTGTACATTTAAAACGATATTTTTATTTCAATACCAGAAACAGCATATTTCTCTGCTTAAGAATATGAAACACCAAAATGAAACTATTTTTAATCCTGCAAAGAGGATCTTTCATAATAGAAGTTCTTTATCGGTTTGTCTATGTTCTTATGGGTTGAATTTCGAATTCGCATTTCTCAGTCGCAAAAGCTATTTTTTGAGGTTCTTTCAACATCGACAATGGCTTTTGGGCCAGAAAAGCTTGCATATGAACTATGTTTTTCTTGAGATCAAATAGGTAGGCAAACAACCAATATAAATACACTATTTTAAAATATGGTACTCTAGGGGTAATCCGAGGTAGGCAGTTGGACTCTGAATTCCATTTGTCTATAAATTCTTTCGATCAACTACTTAGGTCATTCCAAAAGTAGTGGTGGAGATATATCAATTTCTTATAGAAAGCTCTGAGAAACTTTTTTCTATACAGTCTGATAGAGAAAAAAGTCTTATCAAAAATTTATTATCATGATATTAGTTAAAGTATGATCAAATAGCATAGAAAAATAGAGCTTTCTTTTCTCTATCAGACTGTATAGAAAAAAAGTTTCTCAGAGCTTTCTATAAGAAATTGATATATCTCCGCCACTACTTTTGGAATGACCTAAGCAGAAGTCCAAATAAAATTGAGGGTACCCCTCTTTTTGGACGCTTTCTGGTTCTCGGAGACGGTGCAATCGATCAAGCTGAAATTTTCACCACAGATAGATCACCAAAAATAAGGAGATACGTGTTCAGGAAAAAAAACTTTGAAGTAGATTTTTGTGGGGATTTCTAGAAAACTCTGTTTTTCTAGAGACCCGCATCCTGGTACATTACGACCCCCATCAAGCTTTCGCCAACTTGGCCGAAAATTTTTTCTGAGATACGTAAGACTATTTCTCAGAGGTAAATTTAAGCTTTTCCAAAAATCTCACTTTCTTTTTCTTATAAGAGAAATATGCGCAGATCCAGTGCCAACACATGGGTCTTGACTCCTACGACTCTATAACTCCTGGCAGGAAAGTAAAAAACAAAAATGGTCGATTTTACCTCTGGAAGACACTTGCAAGTATTTGTAGTAAAAATTTCGGCCTGATCGCACAAAGTTTGAAGGGGTCGTAAGCAACCTGGATTCAGAAAATTAAGGTTTTGCAGTACGCTAAGTAAAAGAAAAGAATTTCAATAGGGTTACGATAAAAAAAATTTCTCCAATTCGGTAACTTTGTATCAGTAAGTTGTTTAGAGTCGAATGATGCCTCTAATTGCGCACAACACTTGGGGGTATCATATTTTATGCCCAGTTCAAAATCAAGTTTTTTCGTCGAAAAGGGGGACCACTAAGTGTCTCAAAAAATGACTTCGTATGGTTAGTTCGCATTGGGCAGTTTGAATCTGTGTTCAGCTTCCATACAAACACTATTCATGAGTCAGACAAGAGTAGAAATCGAATTTCAGATATTAAGTCCCACCAAAAGGTGCTCAGATTAGGAGTGTTTGAATTTGGCGTCTATGTGGCTTGACACATTATTCTCAAGGTCGAAAAGATGATTCTTCAAATGCTGATATATTTATTTTGGCTCTGATTGGTTGAACAAAACAGATCAGTGAGGCTCATCAATCGTTTCAACAGATTAACTGAGACACCTGTAGCATATAATTCACAATCAAACAGAGATTTTTGCTATTTAATTATCGATCTGTCAGATTTTTAAATGCTGAAAATCCAGCCATTCAAGGTATGTGTATGGATGGCCATCAGGTTGTGCTTGTGTGATTGTATGAGTGGATGTAGGTATAGGTGAGACGAGAAGAGCGTGACAGTGATTCTAGAAATACTTTTTTGGACTCATCAGACCTGACCAAGCTGTCTAGTGAACCGCCATGAGTAATTCTTAAATTTTCGCATTTTATAAGTGTCAAATCAACCTCTTGATTAGCGACATCTACCTGTGAGTCACAACAGAAATTATGTAAGGCTTCTGTTTAACTATTATAGTTGTTTCGTGAAGCAATATTATCAATGAATGTTGAAATAGATAGCAGAAAATTGATAGTAATGCCCTCAATTCGCGCCAAAGATCGCAACAAACATATTGATGTTTTTCTAACCTACTGGCAGAGATTTTGACATGTTTGTAATGGCTTAATGACTTTTCCCAAACGCTAATATTCCACTTCACCACGGTCTTTCATTTAAATTACGAGGAGTTCCGCTAGGGAGAAGAAGCGAAAAATCTATACTTCAGCATACTTCAAGGGCATATCACAGCTGTCCTATGTAACTGCGTAGCTATGTCAAGTCTAGTAACGAAATTCGTCGTGAGCACATTAAATTGAGCTCATTTTCTAAAGGTCAATTGGGTAGGAAAAGCCCAGATACTTGATCGTACTAAAGCGATACTCAGATCTTGAAGTACAGTGAACTACTTCGGCTTCAGTATCAGACAAACTTATCTCAAATAACCTCGAACTACACTCTTTGCTCATGACAAATGTTGATAGTAGAATTGAAACAGCTAAGAAGCGCCAGCGAATGGCATTGACACGCACTTGAAGCATGTTGGAGTACGCTAAAGCAAGGATATTTTGCCTTGCCTCCTCATGTTCCACTATTAGTCAAAGGCGCTTCATTGTGTTCTATATTTCAATCTCACAGAGATTGGGATTGTGCTAAAAACTTTTACGTCTGTATGTATTATAGCCAACTTTGTCTTTTAAAACTATTGGCTAACATAAAGTTTCATGGAACTACAAGTTCTATATTAGATTTGAGCATCAATAAAATGTTCGTCAGATATAGATATTTCAAATTAACTGTAAATGTACTATGTGCCTCTAGTTATGTTTAATTTGCTGTCTCTTTTGTCATTGCGAAAGATATGGGCTGCATAACAAAAAATAAAAATAAATATGGAACAAATTACAATGATGAACTGTGATTGGATTTTCTTTCGATACTATAACTTGGAACCACAGTGACTTTAAAAAAATATTAGGCTTATTTTGATTAATATGGATTCAAAAGACATCTTCAGATTCTTGTTCTTCCTGAGAAAGGCTCATTGATATCATTGATATCAGTTTGTTATGCAAAAACCAAACACCTCTACGACCAATATTTTGAAAAAACAAGTGAAACGTCGAAAAAAATCGGGACCCTGTCCGTATAAAAAAGCTTGTATTTGTCGCTCGCTAAAGAGTGCTCGATCAGACTGGTTTTTAATTGTTATCTGTTGCAACGACGATGTGTGAAGATGTAATTGTGGATGTTTGTTCGTATCAGAATTGCACCAATATAAACCACACCCACAACGAACCAAACAGAAAATGTATCTGCTCCGATCTATCTCTTTATGACGATTATTCGAAAAGCTCGATATTTACTGATTTCTAAATTATCAACAAGATTTATAGGTCAATGCAGATTCTATTAAAATCGAACACCTCGGATTCCCCTTAGCAGACCATTTTTTGGAAAGCTCATTTAATTATATTCCTGCCCTATCAATATACTTTCGATAGAAGCATAGTTCAAGTCCGAGTCGGTTTCCTGACCCTTCCAAAAAAGTGATGGTCTACTATGATGAAAAATTGTAAAATCGCTCGTGTGACTGAGGAATGTGGCTTCGAACTTCAACAAATAAGAACATAGACACACTGACAAGGAACTTCGGTTCTGAAAGGTCCTCCGCGCAGGATTGAGAATAGGTTCATTTTGGTGATTCACATTGTGAAGCATGGAAATATGCTGTTCCTGTATTTATATAAAAATAAAGTTTTAAACACATACAAAAGAAACCTGTCAAAAATGCCGTTATACCCCAATGCAAGTGATTTGACGGGCTCATATTGCAAACGCAAACCTTAACTCAAACTCAAACCTAATACCCAAACCAACACCCGAACTCAAACTCAAACTCCCAAACAGTTTAGATTTAAGTTTGAATTTGACGCCTGTCTATGGATACCACACCGATGCCCACACTCACACCCAGTCCCCACTCCCCACACCCAACCACAGCTACACCCGATTTGCTTAAATGATAGCCTCACAAAGATGCAGAAACCTCCAGTGATTTCATTTTAAAAAACTCTTTGAAATGTCGAGAACAAGGACAATGATGTTGATTCTTTGTAGAGTGGAGCCTTACACTTCAGATTTGATCTCTTCTGATAGTCAACCTGTTCCAAGAGAATCAAGTATGTCTATGCATTCATTGCCTCAGATGTACAGGTATTTCTTGTAATAGTCACGCCGACCGAACACAGTCCACTTCCAACCAAACGGGGTGTGGGTGTGGGTGGGAATGAGAAGTACCCACACCCACACCCACACCCACACCCACACCCACACCCACACCCA
>CAJNOL010002690.1:0-11723 GCA_905250125.1 Rotaria sordida | reverse complement strand
ACACCCACACCCACACCCACACCCACACCCACACCCACACCCACACCTACATACCGTCAGGACCTATGGTTTCTTCATAATATAGGTGGTGAGGACTTATGGATACCCTCATGATAAGGCCTTGAAGACCTATAGGTGGTTACTCTCCCAGTATAGGTCTTGAGGACCTATGATGATTCTCTCCAACTTCCCAAAGCTGAACTGGTGAGCAGCTTCATTAATTGCAATTGTTGCGAATCTGCCAAAACCTCTGAAATCTTTCAAAATCTTTCAAAATCTCTCGAAATCTCACAAAATCTTTTGAAATCTTAAAATCTTGAAATCTGCTTTTTCCCCCTTGGTCTTACCATTTCTTATTCGTGAAGCCATTGTGAAATTTTTGAAAAGCATTTAGCTAAATAGTAGACATTTTCGTCAATATAGATGACATAACGCAGCCTCAAAATCTCTATTGCGTGTGGGTGAAAAACCGTTTTGTTTTTAAAATATTGTTGTTTTTAAATACTTTCAAAATTATCAATTTTGAAAGTCATATATCTCGAAGACAGAGCAACGAAACAAAATATTTTTTTTACCAATCGACAGCCTATGAAGTTCCCTACCAATATTGTTTTGCGAGTTTTCAACCCCATGTTTTCTGTATTTTCTGCAAAATTTTGTATGAATGGGTCAGAAATGACTCACCAGGAGGGTAAAGGGTTAAAAAAGGATTCTGGTAAACACTGCATCTTGACATGCTCTTTGAAACAAAAAAGTTTAAATATATTGAAAGAGCTTGGACAGAGAAAAATGGTTTGCCAATTGAACTATTTTTTACCCTTGTTTAGTTCATGTCTCCGTCAAACGTCATGGCACAGGGCTGAAAATCGTGCTATAGCGTCTCCACTTCAATCCCAACGTATCCTGAAAATTTCACGCGATTTGAATGTACTTGGCCCTGAAATCGATTTTTCAGGGGAGAGAGGCCTTAGAAAATTCTTTGAAATATCGAAGACATTTACTTCGATGTTCATTCTTTATAGGTCTGAGCTGTGCACTCCAGAGTTGGCCTCTTCTGATATTCGACCTATTCCAAGAGAACCAAGTATGTCTACGTATTCATTAACCAATATGTACCGCTATTTCGTTTTAAACAGCCACGTCGACCGAGTCGAGCCTACCTCAAGTCAAGCATTCAACAGAACACGTAGAACTTGTAACAGTAAGTTCAGTCCAATAATCAGAATAGCAGCATATGTGTCTTTTTATGTAATGTATCACCACCACAAGCCGATCAAACGCATTGCTGTAGGATCTGCCTCCACGTCTTACGAAGAATTTGCCGATCTTAGACTCGAGTGTGTAGGGGTAGAAATTTGCATCCTCTCCCCTCCACAGACCGTGACTGACAAAGGTCAATGGTCATTATAAAATGTCACAAACTGTGACAGAGAACTTTGTGAATAACATCTAGACTATGACCGTCAGTCTCACAAACATAATAGACATAGATCCAAACTATTTCCGTGTCATCAGCCACAGCAGCTATATCATGTTTCACATTTTAATCCCGTAGGGATTGCGCTAACAGCTTTTTCAAATCATTTATTGCATAGTGTGATGCTTCTCGTTAAGAAAAAAACTAATCTTCTCGAATTTTCCCAAAAATAACGAGTGTGCCAGGTTAAATGGCCACACTTTGCATTTCATATTTTAATCTCTAAAGACGTTTGATTAGAAAACACAAAATATACTATAAGATGCAGCGTAAAAAGCTCTACAATCTACAAAGTAAAGCTTATTTTAATTGTATGCTTTTTATTTTCAAAAAAACCAAAATTCTATGCGATCATTTTCCGCAAGGCCGAAAATTGCTCGCACAGAATTTTGCTTTTCGCACCCATTTAACTTGGCGCACTCATTATTTTTGGGAAAATCCGAGAAGGTTAGTTTTTCTTCTTAACGAGAACCATCACACTGTGCAATACATGATTTGAAATAGCTGTTAGTGCAATCTCTACGGGATTAAAAAGTGAAACATGATATAGCTGCTGTGGCTGATGACACGGAAATAGTTTAGATCTATGTCTATTATGGTTTGTGAGACTGACGGTTATAGTCTAGATGTTATTCACGAAACTGTCTGTCACAGTCTGTGACATTTTATAATGACCATTGACTTCTGTCGGCTATGGTCTGTGGAGGGAGAGAGTGCAAATTTCTATCCCTATACACTTCAACGTTCTCTTTTAGATCGTATTTCACAAAATAGCCAAGGCAGAGCAGACCACACATTACGTGTAACCTCTCACCTAAGAATAAAAGAAAAGAAAGAGTTTTTCTATTAAGGTTCTTGTTAAAATATAGTGGGAACTACTGATTGACGCCATCGACTCGAAGGGTTAATGTGTTTAAGGTTCTTTTCAACTAAACAGCGATCTAATCGAAATAAAAAAAACATATTTTCATGACCAGCTTTCCTAGCTCTATCCAATCATATATAAGAGAAAGAAAAAAATTCACTCAATTTTCGCCTTGTCCACATCTGATTTTTCCTGATTTTTTGTTTTCTTCATTCAACTGCTAATACTTTTGCTTCATGTACACAAGTTTTCTGTATTCATTAAGGCGGCTGATTGCACGAAGTGCAGTCACCGACTTATTGCTTTTCATTCGGCTAGTTGCATGACAAATTCTTCTTCTTCTTCTCGACGCATTAGTCATGATTTCAGTCAGCCACTCGTTTCCAGCAACTAAGCATCGTTTCAAATTGGGAATAGTGTGCCGAGATGGCGAGAATGTGACGAGTGCACATCTGAAATCCACTTTTCAAAATTCGGCTTCATGAGGGAGCTGTAAAACTTCAAAAAATGATAATTAACAGCTGATAGTTTCCTTATATGGTCATACGTGACTCAACATTCGAATGGCCATTGATATCTTAGATCTTTTGTGCATATGCAGTTTAATTATCGTTTTGCACAACTTAAGTTCATTCATGAAGGAGTCTTGAACGTTTAGAAAAATCTTTACATGGCTTATACAGATAAAATAGGAAAAGCGATAATAAACAGCTGAGAGCTTCCTTATATGGGCATATATGATGCAGATTCATTATCTCTCACTTAGCAGCTGAGCGAAGATACCTGAACGCGACTGAAATTCATTACGATTTCCTTCATGCGAGCCTTAAGTTTAGATTTAGTAGATGTCGTGTAGGATCGAATTCAGAGATCGCCGGCATTGCGCAGTCAGTCGCCTTTTTTCTACTCGAGCGAAGCCCGAGTGGCAGCCTAGTTTTGTTTTCTTTGTTTATTGTTAATGTTAATTAAAGAAAACAAACTTACAATTAGTTTATTATGTAACAGATAGTTCTTGCTAGGTTATTATTTTCTTCGTGTTAAATTTAAAACCAAGAAAACTAATCGATGTGAAGCTACCACGACGACCAATCATATTCATCATTAAACTAACCAATCATCAAAAATCCAGAAAATACCGAACACCATCCAGCAAATACCTATAGTAAACGCTTAGTTACCATCAAATCCTCTTTAAAAAAACACTCTAACAGCTACCAAGTGCTCCAAACGAAAACTGTAAACCAAAAATTCAATTCTCTGTTACTCACAACAATCAACTAACACCAACAACGACTAAACAATCATCCCACCTCCTCCTTCTAAGAAAATCAATTCTTTCATCGTCTTCATCTAATTCCTAGATCCGACTAAATCATCATCTCCTTCACATTCCACTCCTCCTATAGATGGACATATACCGTTCTATCAGTGACCGCTGCCATCAGAAGCAGCTACAAATCCCACAGTGTACCTCCAGTACGGTCACTGATATATTAACAACGCAACATACTCTGCAAGTGTGCACCGTCAGAACAAGAGAATACCATCCCACTCAATACTTACTCCACTATCTTCACTATCAGTCTCACCAGAACAAAAAAACCAGATCCTGTATGGTCACTATTGCTAAACAGTTGTTAAGGGTTGCTTTAAGTGTCCACCTCATTGCCGAGAGAGAAGTATCATATCATTCGATCCAGAATTGAATGCTCTATCATATAGACCATGTCTTCTCTCTCGGCCATGAGTCTCACTACATGAAAAATATGAAATAATGTATGGTCACTACGATGGCCACTTTGCTAATGGTACTATGGGGTGTCCACCCCATAGCCGATAGAGAAGTACCATATCATTCGATGCAGAATTGAATGCTCTATCATATAGAGCATGTATTCTCTGTCGGCCACGAGTCTCACTACATGAAAAATATGAAATAATGCGTGGTCACTATAATGACCAATTTGCAAAGAGTACTGTGGAGTGTCCACCTCATTGCCGAGAGAGAAGTACCATATCATTCGATGCAGAATTGGATCCTCTACCATATAGACCATGTCTTCTCTCTCGGCAATGAGTCTCACTACATCAAAAATATACAATAATTCGTGGTCAGTACAGTGATCAGTTTGCAAAGAGTACTCTACAGTGTCCACTACGTCGCCGAGAGAGAAGTACCATATCATTGGGTTCAGAACTCAGTGGCGTATCATATAGAGTGTGTCGCGTCTCCCGGGGAATAATTCTTACCGCACGTAAATTATGAAATAATGCATGGGTACTACTGTGAGCGATTTGCTAACAAAGTTTATACGACATGAGAGGGTTGTCTGGATTTATGTAATTGGAGTACGTATTGAGATTTGATCGTTACTATATATGTGCTTTTCACATGCTTCAATGGCAAGATCAATCGAAACTTCGTCTGTTGTAGAAGTTTAGATGCATAATTCTTTACTTTAATTTGTCGAAGTTCAAAAAGAGATGGCCATCATTGATGGGAGCACCGTGAATTCATGCTTAATGCCTTTAACATATACTAGCGAGAAGATATAGAAGCTATTGAATTAGCTTTGACAGATTAATATATGGCAATGTTAATATAATGAATATATTTTTTAAAGTTTGCGAATGGATAATAGATTTCGGTAAGATAAATCTCATTTCATTTATCTCATTATGTTTTCTACATTTAATTAACAATAAATTACTCCACTATCAAGTAAAAGTAGTTTTACTGAAGTTTTCACTAAAATAATCACTAAGCAACCGAAAGTTCTCATTTTTATAAAAACCGTAATAGTCCGCTAAAGAGAGTGTACTTAGAACCGAATCTTTTTTTCATTTGAGGAGAAATACAATATTTACAGTATTTAATTAGAAGATATTGAGTAAGCTTCTCACATACTATGACTTCGTAACAGGTAATGAGTTGAGCACGATGTAAAATCTCACATGCTATTTTATTTAGCTTAGAAAATGTTATCAATATCTTTTGTCATGCTACACATTAAAAAATTCTATTAGAGAACAGGAGAGACGACAATGTTAGCAGTATTAGGGAACTTGTGTACATATATTTCGAGTATGGGGAAAATGGTTTGGAAATGGTCAAATTTTGCGTGTTCATATCTCCGTCCAGTTTTTAAACTTGAAATTGAAACTATCGTTTAGTTATATTATTTATTTTTATTTCGGTTTTAAATCTTAGTCTTCTAACAGATTAATAGTAGATATTAATCTATAGCTCGCAGTCAAGTTGCTATAATAATATGATTTAAAGTTCCAGTTGATAAAAATCAGTTTTTTTTTGAAACCTGATACAATGAGTTATTTTTAATTATCAATAATGATATTTTTTATCAAAGAAAAAGTTCTATCTATAAAACTAATCTATTGTTTCTGTGGAGTTGTTCATTTCCAGTTTTTCCAACAAAATATTCAATATTTTTACTAGAAAATTGAAAGATGCATGATTTTTTGAGGACAGGAAGAAGTCTAGAAATTATGCACAAAATAATTTCGTAGAAAAAATAATATTTTATCTCATGTTTTCGATAATACAATATCTGTATATATAGCAGTGATATATATATGCTACGGTTGCTATGAAGCGCCATGTCCATGGGTTTCTCCTTCATAGTGGTATTTTTTTTATTTGCCACTTTCTGATTGATTTTCATTTTGACGTGTCATAATATTGTACTGGTCGTGCTCAATGATCGTGCTGTGGTAGCTTCACACAGATAGAAAACTACATGTCTGCCATACATTTTAGATCCAGATGATATGTATATTGTTGTATTTCTGATGGAAATTGGGCAATAAAATACCCATTAATAATTATTATTGTCGTGTTTTCGGCGGAATATGAATAATAAGATATACATTAAGGATTACTATCGTCGTAATTCCATGAGAATTTCCACAATAATGGAAATTCGACAATGTTGTCGAAATGCCAGTAGGATTTCGAAAAATTTTGAAATTTTATTGGAAATTCGACATTGCTAAAATTTAGATGGCAAAATTCTTATTGTCTAAATTCCATAGAACTAATTTATTGAGCAATCATCAATTTGTCATTCTCGTGGACACATTAATGATTGCGAAAGTGTCGAATGATTCTGTTTGTGGAAAACATTTAAAAATGTGGCTGAGTAAGAATTTAATTATGTTTTGATACAGCGAAAATTTCAGTGAAAAGTTGACAACCGGATTAAATATATTTGTCAAAAGAGCTAGCCAAGACCCATGAAAATGCTTCTCATTACAAAGGACACCTTTTTATAAAGATGCTGACGAAGATATCATTTCGACAAGAAAAGTGACCAGTACGATTCAAAAGATGGAACCGACTTCTGCTAATTGACACTGAAAGATTTATTTTTTGTAGGAGGCAATCGAAAATGTTAACTCTCAGAAGTCACAAAGAGAAGATGATCTCCAAGGACTTCTCCAACAACAAAAGGGCTTGTACGATTTACATACTCATCTGCTCGGCATGGGTAATTCAAAATTCTGGATAAATGACATCTTGGAGAGTGATGATATCATGCCGACAAATGCGCAGTTCCATAAGAAATTCGAGTTGTGTGCTCAGTTGTGCCCTCTCGTATGGAATAAGGCACATGCCCAGTTTATTGATGGATCAAAAGTCGCCAAGTTTATTCAAATTCTCAAAGACCGGAATTACCCAGCTAGATCAGAGATGGACTTGAGAGATTCACTAAGAGGCAAAAATCAAAACTTGTCAGAAAACGAAGTGACACAGTTTCACGCACTATATTCTAATGAGAAACTCAGGCAGGAACTGCAACACCGTGGTTTGACCTTCAAGGATCACTTTTCCTACGATGTTGTTTTGAAACTAAATGACCTCAGCAAAGGACTCGTTGTGAACCAAAGAAACGATGACTTAATTCAAATTGTGATCGAAGAAAAATTAGGTATTCACATGCAACAACGATTCGCTGAACCTGCGTTTCGTCACTGGATTGTCTTTAATGCTCTTGAACAATGTTTTCAAGTTGTCTATGGAATGACTGTCGAACAATTGCGTAGTCTCATTACTATTAACCCCAACGCACCAAAACCAGCAAACAAGCGTGCAAGGGCTCACATCATAAACGCTTTTTCCATGTGTGATGCGCAAGGTAACTTCACTGCTGGAGATGATTTGTGTAGATTTCGCGGGAGTTTTACACCAGAATTTTATCCACATCGCTTTGCACTCAAACGTTCAATTTATTTTCAAAGACTCGATATACTCGCCCATCTTCTCGTGCACGTTCTTCAGCGCTACCAGACATGCACACCACCTGTCACATACTGTGAGCTGTCAGTTGGACTTGGTGATCTTACGCGTCCGTGGGTCTTCGATGTCCTATGCAGCTTTTCCGCTTCACCACAGACATCACTCGATCGGACCAAGGAGAGTAGTTTTTGTCACTTCGTTCGTGACGAACACCACTTTCCAGCACTTAAAGAAGCTTGGGAGAAAGTCAATTATGGCATTGAGAAACATGTCACCTATAAATTCTTGGCTGGTTTCAATCGTCAGAATGTCCAACCTCCTTTACATTCAACGCAGAAAGAAGCAGTAGATCTATTGATTGAAGCACCTCAGATGGCTATCCATCTGATGCTCAATGAAATTGCCAAAAGCAGTCGCCATGAAACAACCTCGGAAATATTTGGCAAATTCATAGAGGATTTGGAAACTATTAAAAAGTTTGCAATAAAAAACGGCTCGTTTTATGACTGGGTTGTTGGACTCGATCTTTTCGGTGATGAGAAAGGCTTTCCTTACTGTCCTTTTGTGACATGGCCCTACATTGAATATGTCGAAGAACGACGTACGAAGAACCCGTGTTTCGGCCTTCGCATTCCCTGTGGTGAAAATATCCTATTCGATGATGCCGATGCACCTGCGTACCGTCAATTTGTAGCCCATATGTACATTGTATTTCGCTGCTTGCGGTATCTACAAAGAAAGTTGGAATATGGCATTCGTATTGGTCATGGCATAGCTTTTCAGCGCATTCTAGATGGAACCATGACCCCATCAAAACATCGAAAATCGTCCGTACTCTTAGCCGAAATACAGGACAACGCTCGACATGTATTCAAAACAATTGCTTTTGAAATTAACAGCAATGAATACTTGGTTAGAGATGCATTATGCGGGGTTAATTTTCAGCGGCCACCTGAATGCCCGTCACAGGTTGAACGGTACCCACCAGTTATTTTGACAAGTGATGATGATGGAGTCTTTCCGATCGAAAACTATCCATTAAAGCATCAAGGTCCTGATTTAAAACGTCATTCTTTAGCGGACGAATACTACCGAGCAATTTCATCACGGATGATTAACACAGCAGATGTACTCAGGATGATGCTCAACGATGCCAAAATCTTTTCCTTTTTCCCGAATGGAAACAAGTCGCAGATGCCTGAAGCCGAGCAAGTATTGCCTGATGATGTCAACGCTTCTACAGTCATAATACATCCAGACATTATAAAGTACATCCTTCGCCGTTGCCGTAAGGCCAGTTTGACAAATGATGAATTTTACAAGGATTTTTGGCAAGTCTATCCAGACGACACCGAGGAAGAATCAACTTCAACTGATTGGACGAATACGTGTCATCGTTTAGCCCCGATCGCCTATATAGCGTACCGCACATGTAGATACGTACATTTGCCAAAAACTCAACAAATTCAAGAGCAGCAACAAATTCAAGAACAATATGATAAGATCTTCGATAGTAATCCTACTTGGGAACATGTATATAATGAGTGGAATAAAGTTTATCGAACATTTATCGAACCAAGTAGTGTCGAACATAGTCCATACGTATCAACATGCTTAAGTGGAGACAAGCATATTTTCTTCTCCGAACTACCGAATGCCATGGATTCCAATCAACGTTCGTCCATGACAGATCTCATCAATTATTTAAAAGAACATTATCACGAACAACAGCATATTCATGCATTTGCTCGTGATATCAACATTACTGAGACGGTAGATGAGATTAACAAACAGTTGCCGCAAAGACCTAATCCGAATCTGTCTGTCTTCATCTATTCGAACAAGGGTAAGTACAAATATGAAGACTATGATATCATGGGAAAATTTCAACTTCAAATTAATCCGAAACCATGGTTTCGAACGGATGAGAAAGGTGTTCCACAACAGAACGGTTTGTACGTCGTGTGTCCTCACGCGAGTGCAGCTACTGCATTTCTTCATTTCATCGCTAAGCACTTATCAACTCAATCATCTGCTACAGACACTGCAACGACCTCCGACGCGTCTCTTATGAATGCGCTTCTTATGAGTACTAGCTAAAGACGAACGAAATGAAGAACGACAAACGCAGAACAAATAGACGAAAAACGAACTCGAACAAACTAACGTACCGAACTATATTTCTCGAATGACATTTATAGTTCTGTTTGCTCTATTCGAACCTTGAAACTTTCAGTATGTCTTAATAATTCACGTTCTTCATGTTGTTTGCTGTAGTATGGTTTACATCTTTTTTGTCAAATGTTTTCGGCTGAGATAGTGGGGCTTAGCATAATTGTTTTATTCTTTGTAACCAAGATTTTCTGTGTTTTCTCGAATATCCTTCGGTTTCTGCGAAATTTTCTTGGAGTTTTTCAAGTGTTGGCTCATGAGGAAACGCTCTCGGATGCCTATTCACTCTTGAGTCGAGGGTACGTGCGCTATGTAGTCCCTAATGAGTTATGCATTCCTTAAAAAGAGTTCGGTCTAATAGCTTATTGGTGGCGAGATACTGCATTTTTACGATATTTTTTTAACAGAATGCCATCGTCCTCCTCGGAAACACCAAAAAACTGATTTTCGAGTTTCGACTTGAAGCTTTGTACAGAGATAGGCCTTAACGAGAATAATTTATTGTGAAAGCTTCGGATCTTTTTGTTGTTCCTATCTTAAGATACAGCTATGATGAAAATGTTTCTTTTACATCGCTCATATGCATGGGCAGATTCAATGGTGGTATTTCGGGATAGGAACAACGAAAAGATCTGAAGCTTTTACAATAAACTATTCTCGTTAAGGGCCCCCCCCCCTCAGAAACGAACTTTGTTATTTTCTCGTCTGATTTCAACCAAAATTTCAGAGAATGTTAGTCTTGACTAGAAGAGCTTATGGTTAAAATATCTCCCACAAATCTCAAAGATATGTACAAGTTCCAGTCAATTCATTACCCTTTACGCGGGGAAGGTTTTCACAATAGAGTTCCTACCTAATCACGGCGGGGTGGTTTTTAAATTGTAGAGTGACCTTAGGGCTAGATCCTCACAAGCTCCGATTTTTGAATTTCCCTTTGTTTGATTTTTAAAAATACTTTTTCGAAAAATGTTCAAATTCAAAGTGCTAATAAATATGAAATATCTGAGTTTTTTATTTCAGCAAATGAGAAATTCAAAAATCGGAGCCTGTGAGGATCTAGCCCTAACTGTCCTCTATTCAACAAAAAAAAATTATCCCTTCCCTATTGAGTCAGTATTAAGAAATCCTTCCCCGCGTAAACGGTAAACTCGAAAAAATTGATTCTGAGAAAAACGAAAAATAAGTATTAGAAATCGACTTTTCCGAAAATCACCTGATTTATATATCAGTATTCAAGACAGGCTATAAATATGTGATCTTAATATTTAGTTTTAATAGTATCGTGGTGATTAGTATAAAAAAAAGCTTTACGGAATGCTGATGCAAACGGAAAGGAGCCTAAAAAGTCAAAAAAGCTTGAAAAAAAAACCATGAAAATTTCTCGAAAAATATGATAGTAGAAACCAGGTTTTAGACGATAAGTTCGTCAAAATCAATTCATTTTGCGATAAACCATAGATATTCTGAAAGAGGAGACTTCGATGCATCTTCCTATGATAAAACTTCAATTTCGACCCGTCTCCGAAAAATTGGATTTTCTGAGGGGGGGGGGGGAGCCCCCTTAAGGCTTATCTCTGTACAAAGCTTCAAGTCGAAACTCGAAAATCAGTTTTTTTTGGTGTTTCTGAGGGGACGACGGCATTCTGTTAAAAAAATACCGTAAAAATGCAGTATCTTGCTGTCAATAAGCTATTAGCCTGAAATCTTTCCAGAGGATTCATCCCAGGCAGTAAAAATCGGTAAAATAACATGTAATAACGCCTGAAAATGTGCGCTTTTTACGTTTTCGAACGCAAAAAATTTTTCTGTGGAAAAAATTGCGAATCTGAAGATAGTAATGCTTCCAGACTTACTTTTTTCGAAAAATAAAAATGTTCTTTTTAGCGTTAAAGTGTGCGATTTTAACACGTAATTACGCGTTAAAATAACCCAGGGTTCATTGTAACGCGTAA
>CAJNOL010002689.1:2835-33324 GCA_905250125.1 Rotaria sordida | reverse complement strand
GTTATTCAAAATACAGACACACGCACGGACTTTTTGGACGAGCTATAATTATATTTTGAAAGTTATTAATGATCATAATTATTCGCGTTAGACTTCATTTCAAAGATGCACCTGGTTTGTTTTGAAATGAAAAAAAAACCCGTGAGAAGGTAAAAAAAATAAAAGTTTATCGATGTATAAAATTTTTCGAAACAATAATAGTTTTTTGTCTGACCGCCGATGACTCATATTTCCTTAGCCGATGTATGCCCAGTAATGCACTTAGTGCACCACTTCGAAGCAATGGGTCTAACCCAATGGTTTAGGTATCGAAAAATTCTAAATTTAATTTACAATTGAATGAGATACTTGCTGAGAGGGGGAAGTTCCTGTGCACATGTGTTTTAGATCAAAAAGTTTTTGACGGTGCTGTCTTCTATTTTTTGGACGAAAGTATTCTTTAATAAAATAGCATGAATATGTCAATGCTCCTATTGAGTAAATAATTATTATTATTCCTTGCACAGTCTCGAGTTAATTATGTTAAAATATTCCGAATTTATTAGTTGCCTTAATATTTCATATAGATGTCGCCAGTAGTAAGTGCATTTACTAAGAATTGCAAGAAAGAAATGCCTTTTAATTCCACTGACATTATACCAATGCAACAAAACCAATCAGTACAAACTAATGGAGAAAATGATGTACCAGAATACCAGCTAGCCAAATCCATAGAGAAAATTATGTTGAATAAAACTAGTCAGCCAAAAGTTTATCCTGCACCTTTTTATTTTCTTTGCTTGACAATTTTTAACATTCTTTGTTTCCCTTTGATTTTGTTTGCTTTCCATTTTTGTTTTATTTTTTGATTTTTGTTTGTGCTTGTTTCTGTTCAGAGGCCAGATGAATTATTAATTTTTGAAAAAAATAACACGAAACTCATTGACAAATATTGAACATTGCATTTTTTTAATTATTGCTGTTACAAAGCACATTGATTTGTCATTCAGTTATTACGCAAATTCGGCAAAGATCTACTTCTGATAAGCAATCAGTTGAGATTAGTAACTTCATTTGTATTTAAGCGTATAGGTCAGTCTGTTCTTCAATCACCTCGTTCTAGGTATATACATAAACTATAAGCAAGCGTATGAGTTAATGTAATGTGACACAAAGGATCAATTGTCAAACTGCATCGTACGCAAATCCCTCCGAAAATACTCCAAGTATTGATAAACTGGTTAGATAATAGAAAAGTGTACGATTTCTAGAAATTGAAAATCAAATATATTCAGTATACATGTTGGGCTACCACAAGGCAACTCTCTAAGATTATATATTTTTATAATCTACCACATTCTGATTTTGCCAAATGCGCCGGAGCCTTTCCGACGCAACTATTTTCTGATGGCTTTGGTACATTAATCGTCCCATCAACACATAAAAGTTACAAACAAATGTTGGATTTCATTAATACAGTCGGCGTACAAACCTGCCAAAATTTAACTGACGGTACTCGCATGTGAAAACAGCCTATAAACATAGCCAAAATGGCTGTTCAAATATTTCACTCGCAAGTGAATATATCATTTCCCAAACTGGTAAACTTTTTTAAGTACTTTTCCCTAGACTAAAAGGCTAGGGTCTAGAAACCATAATTCACCTGTGTCTATTTTCCGTCTGTCTGTAGCAAGCGCTTGGCACAAATAACCATTTCCATGGCACAAATGACCATTTTTATGGCATAAATGACCATTTCTATGGTACAAATGGCCATTTTTATGGCACAAAAGACCATTTTTATGGCACAAATGACCATTTCTATGGTACAAATGACCATTTTTATGGCACAAATGACCATTTCTATGATACAAGAGACCATTGCCATGGCACAAATGACCATTTTTATGGCACAAATGACCATTTCTATGATACAAAAGACCATTTCCATGGTACAAATGACCATTTCTATGGCACAAATGGCCATTTCCTTGGTACAAAGTGCCATAATCGTGGTACAAGTGGCGTTGTCAAGGTACAAAATACCATAGTCGTGGTACAAGTGACCATTGTCATGGTAGAAAGTACCATTAGTCGCAGTAGACGTTGCTGTTGTCATGATACAAAGCACCATGGGTCGTGGTACAAATGACCATCTTTATGGTGCAAGTGACCGTTGTGATAGTACAAAGTTCCATAATCGTGATACAAATGACTGGTGCTATAGTGCCAAGTATCGTGAGTCGTGGTAAAACTGACCATTTATTTTGGCATAATTGACCATTCTTGTGGCTTAACTCAGTTTCTATGGTGCAATCAACCATTTCTATGGCACAGTTGATCATTCTTATCTGCGAAATGAGCGTGTTTTGTGTCACCACTAGCTAGATCCGTATTAGAAAAGACCAGTGCTATGGGATAAATAACCATTGCTAGTTCTTAGAATCAACTAACTCATATGCTTTATCATATACATTTGCACCTTGCAATATTTTATGTCAACTGTTTGAATATATCTTTAGTATGTAATATACAACATTTTGCAAATATCAATGATTTGTCGTAAACTCATGATTGAACAGAATTCATTTTTATTAAAAAACATAAGGACATCTGTATCATCATTCCGTTAGTCTAGGGCCCAGTGAATCGACTTTCAATGTCGATAAACCTTACTTGTCAACTTCGATCTGTTATATGTCAATAGACATTTATCATATCGAACCGTACCTAAACTGTAATCGAGATCGATTTAAGTCAAATTATTTATACAAACCGATCCGAAAATCTCGACTCACGTTTCATCTATGATAGGTCTTGATCGATTATGTTATTTTAATCTTTTCTTGACCTTTATTTGGTCTATGATGGAATGGGAGTGAGAATGTGAGGGTGTCGTCTGCACCTTCACGCACTTAGGATACGCATGTGTATACGCGAGCAAAGTTCTGTATATGCTCATTAGATTCTCCTTTTCAAAATCTTTCGATTGATATATGATAACAATATATAAATACTAATTTAGTAATTTTACTCTGTCAGAATATCTCGAAAAATATGTATTTTTTAATAAAACTCGGTTTTTTCCAAAACGAAAAAATCGACAGTTAGGATAAGATTTGATTTATACACAACTAATAGATCTAATGATTTAGCGATAAATGATGCCATGGTTTTGATCATGAAACTCATTAAAATATGTGTTTTAATGAAGCCTCACAAGATATTTCGCGTTATGTTTTTTTAATGAGGAAATATGTGTGAAGTATCGTTAAAAGACATATCGTAATGCGTTTTTATGATCAAAGGAGTGGCATCTTTTTTCGTTAAATTGTTAAATTCATATAAATTATTATACGGTACTTAACGGCAAATTATATGAAAGCTCACTCAGATGAAAACTATTGCAATAAATAGTGATCAACAGATAAAAATCTTCCACCTTGGATAATATGTAATCAATTAAATCAAATTTTCTCCTTCACTTTACAACAATCATGTCCTTCTTTGATACGAACTCCATCGCCGTCATATTTGCATCTACCCCGTCGACGTCTCATTGTAACTAGCAGCAATCAACTTATTACCTCAATCATCACTATTGTTGAATGCCAATAACATTGTTCACGATTTTTATTGATGTTTATATAGCAATTGCTGGCCAGTTCTCCCATAGATGAATCTCTAAATTTCGTTCATGTAGAGAACTTGATTGTTATTGCTGTACTCAACAATACTAAATGTATACTAAAGCTGTCCTGTACTAACAACTATTCAAATCGTTGTTATTGATGTTCTTAATTATTTTTTTGTACAATATAATTAAAAGTGGGTATTAAAGGGTGATTCATAAGTAACGCATTTTCAATGGTATGACATGAGTACGAACGAATGACTCTTAAGAGAGGATCCGCGAGAGGACCACCCTAGGTCGCCGGGGAAAAAAAGTTTTTTTTTCGATTTTATTTTCTTAAATGATAGGTCTAGGTAAACTATAGTTAAATCCAAAATATTAGCTTATTTGGTTTTACCTATGAAAAATGCGAGCTAAAACAAGTTTAAGGAAGTCAAAATTGACCCTAAAAAGTCGCTAAAAATGAGTGTGCTCAGTATTTTGACATTTTCTCATGAATAGTTTGACCGTTTGAGATCGGACATATCTCATTAGATAGGGAATAGTATAGGCTACAAATTTATCCAATTTCGATGATTCATATCTAGGATAAAAGAAATGCTATAGATCAAAAACCTTCCAAATCTCAAGAAATCCTATATTCTGGGATGGCAGTATTTTGGGCTTTTCTTGAGTGGTGCAAGCGATGCCAAACTTCTTTTTTTATCAGACATAGATCTTGTCAAGATACATCTTTTGGCATTAAATTGTCAAGATGAAAAAACTCGGGGGCCAAATTAGCATGGACCATACTGTCCCCTACCCTACCTAGTCACCATTGATCCTATCGCACAGAGACATACAATTACTACAGAAATCACGAAAATGTACTTCAGATTCGTGTTCAGCTTGAAAAACTGGGTTAAACAGATTATTTTAGATTGATTCCTTATTTGTACCAAGCTTGCTGAAGATCATGGGCCTACTTCATACATGTATAATAGGTATATGACACGGTGTTTTGATAATAATTTACCAATATTAATAGTTACCAATTTCGGATTTTTACCATTCGATAGCCCTTTTCAAAAGCTGCAAAACTATTTATTTTCTAAGCTTATAACTCTTGATCACCTGAGCCAGATCAAGGCACATTGTTCTTGGAACACGATTTTCTGCATTTTTGTCCCCTGTTTACCCCCTTTTGCGTTACAAAACAACATGTTGAATCAAAACCAATGTCATATTCGAAATCAGCATTAAAAATTGAGTCGATCAATGTACGTTTTAAAGATTTCCGAGAAAAAAATTTTTCCTATGAAAAAATGACCCTGTACTCCCCCCTCAGGGTTCGTGAAAAAATAATTTTCCTCAAAATGGCGCGTTTGCCGTCTAGTCTTTTGTGATTTCACTTTTTTTGAAATCAGAGAAGCGCGGCTATTTCATTCCACACGATATATGGCACTTTTGTGAAAAATCATTTTTTCATGAACCCTGAGGGGGAGTACAGGGTCATTTTTTCATAGGAAAAATGTTTTTCTCAGAAATCTTTCAAACATACATCGATCGACTTAGTTTTTAACGCTGATTCTGAATATGATATTGGTTTTCACTTCAACTTTTGTTTTGTAACGGAAAAGGGGCTAAATAGGGGCCAAAAATGTATAAAAGCGCGGTCCGAGACCAATGTGGCTAGGCATGTCTCCACTCGTTAGTAGTCTTTCGGTTTGAAAAATATACAGTTTTGTAGCTTTCGAAAAGGGCTATTCGATGGTAAAAACCTGAATTCTATAGCTTTTAGTATTGGTGAATTATTGTCAAAGCACCGTTGCATACATGTATCATATAGCCATGAAGTGGACCCATGGTCATTAACACATTTGGTACACGTAAGGAATCAATTTAAAATAGCCTATCCAACCCAGTTTTTCAAGCTGAACACGAATATGAAGTACATTTTCGTGATTTCTGCAGAAATTGTATGACTTTATGAGGTAGGACCCTCGGTGACTAGGTAGGGTAGGGGACAGTATGGTCCATGCTAACTTAGCCCCCTAATTTTTTCGTCTTGACAATTTAATGTCAAAAGATGTATCTTGACAAGATCTATATCTGGTAAAAAAAGAAGTTTGGTACCGCTTGCACCACTCAAGAAAAGCCCAAAATACTGCTATCGCAGAGTGTCGAATTTCTTGAGATTTGGAAGGTTTTTGATCTATAGGATTTCTTTCATCTCAGATATGAATCATCAAAGTTGAATAAATTTGTAGCCTATACTATTCCCTATCTAATGAGATGTGCCCGATCTCAAGCGGTCAAATCATTCATGAGAAAATATTAAAATACTGAGCACACTCATTTTTAGCGACTTTTTAGGGTCAATTTTGACTCCCTTAAACTTGTTTTAGCTCGCATTTTTCATAGGTAAAACCAAATAAGCTAATATTTTGGATTTAACTATAGTTTACCTAGACCTATCATTTAAGAAAATAAAATCAAAAAAAAAACTTTTTCCCCGGCAACGTATATGGAGAGTAGGGTGGTGTTCTCGCGGTCCCTCTCTTAAGAGCAGAAATACATATGTTTAATTAGCAGATGTTAATGTTGGATAGCTTTATAGCCACATTTCTCGAACAAATAATCATGGAATAAAACTATCCTTTAGTTAACTGAATCTATTCTGTTGTAGTGTTATTTTGTCAAAATTAAAATGAGTTTCAATGTCATTCTCTTTCAACTTACAATTTAACTCGATATGCATTTAAATGTTCTGTTTTGTTGCCACCATTCATCGTCTACTTGTGAATATTCTCTCGTATGGTATTCAGCATGATTACTTGTTAATGGAAATAGAAGTAACGAACATGTGATACTTATATTTCTCGTTGCATATAAAATCGATTCAAATAAGATGAAAAAGAAAGAAAAAGAGTTCTATATAGTTGTGCAAAAGACATTGAAGGTGAATTGAAAGCAAGCAAATAACCGTTTAAAAGAAACAATAGATTTTGAAGAGTAGCGAAGAAGGTAAGAAAGAAGAATGAAATTGCAATGGTTGATTATTAACTAATAATCATTTCGAAACAGAAAAAAGTAGCTATTTTTTTTAAATAAATTTTCATATGTGCGTGATAAACAGGATCGATTTGTTGCGTTAGCAAGCTCAGAGTTCGTGCTTTCCAACTATATATATACCGCTAGAAAAAAATAGCTGCAGTCAGTATTTCAATGATTTTGTTACCATAATAAAATCATTTTTTAAACTTAATTACATATTCTGAAAGCATGTTACATAATAAATAATTATTCCTAAATCGGTATACATATATAGCTATGTGACGTCATCTTTGCTTTTTCTGTTCTATCTGTTCGTCTATTTCGTCTTTCGTCAATACTCAATATCTTTGGTGAAACTTTCTTCTCAAAACTCAATCTTCATTCTTTCTTGAATCACCGACACGGTTTCGAAGAAAAGCGAACTTCTTCCCTTGAATCATCTGTAGGCATCGATTTTCCAAAAAAAATCAATTTCTATTGGTTCCTGATCGACCAAAAGGGTTTCCAGAAAAACGGAACTCATATTCGAACTTCCGGCGTCGAAATACCTATAGGAGACAATTTTTCAAAAAACTCGATTTCTATTGGTTCTTGGTCGACCAATAAAACACCGGACAAACCGACGAATTTTCATTGACAAGACTCAATCTTTCAGGATTGAGAATAATTTGTGTATTGTTTTGCCCATTAATTTTCGAGTGATGCTTCTGCTTCACCAGGATTATCATATGTAGCTTCTTTAATCCAAACTCTTAATTTTTTTTTCTTTTTTGATTTTTTGATTTATTTCATTTCTTTTTCTACGATTTCTGTATGAGATATGCCACTTTCATATGGATCAACTTGTACTACTTTCATCTGTTTTACTCTTTGACACATCTAATTGTGAACAATAGGATGTAACCATAGAATACGTATAGATAAGTATATCCTATATGGATCTCCTGGACGCTATCGTAGAAGGACAAAAAAAAGTGAATCACAGTATCACCCATTTCAATTTTTTTATTTACGCTTTTGTTCAATTTACTAATCTTCAAATATATTGAAAGAGCCTAACTATTTTAATAACTGACCATTTAAATAATTTACTGATCATTCATTCAATTCACTGATCATTCATTTATTTTACTGACCATTTCATCTATTTTACTGACCACTAAAATGATAGCCTTAAGTTTTTCGTAAAATAATTCTAAATGTCGCATAACTAAACGAAAACGAGAATAAACGAGAAACACATTCCACTTTAAGATGCTATTCGACTTCATGTTCTGGTTATGAGTGGAACTCAGTGGAACTAAGAAAATTCTTGTCTAATTCGTGACCATTAACGAATTTAGATAGAAGGATAACGAAGTAATCGTTCCTTCTGCGAGAAATTTTACCAACAACAACGAACGAAACACCAGTTTGGTCTAATATCGGTGCCAGAAGTCAGTGCAATCGGATGTTTTTTGAATAGCTTTCAATAGGAACCAGTTAGAGACCTGTATTTTTCAGCAATCGATAGAAGATTATATTGAACGCATTATTATATAACAAAACAAGATTTATATGGGCAGACACAATAAAATATATAGCTTCAGTATTGCTCAATCTTTCCTATAAATCACATCAATAAATCTTGTAATGGCGAGGCATGATCTGCCAATCATCATCTGGTCTTACATAAAGCTCTCATTCATTCAATATATTAGAAAATGCCCTTAACTTTTGACTGAATAAACATCTTAATCAAGACTTTGTATTTCTGCAGCTATGTCGTAGTTTGATTAGGTGGACGGAAAGAAACAGTGAAAACATTACTTAGGTCTGCATTTTTCTTGATAAAGTTGAGAAGATTTCTACAATAAAGCTACGATGCTATTGCATAGATAAGAAGCATAGATTATGGTATTTATCCAGTCAAGAGTTAAAGTCATTTCCTAATATATTGAATGAATGAGAGCTTTATGTAAGACCAGATGATGATTGGTACATCAGGCCTCGTCGTTACAAGATTCATCAATGATATTTATAGGAAAGGTTGAGCTATACTGGGACTATACATGCTGAAATTTTCAGTTTGTTTTACTGACATTTCACCAAATAAGGAGCCCATTATTTTAGTAATTCAACAATCACTCTTATTGTGTCTGATCATATAAACCTTGGCTTTTATATAAAAATTTGTTCAATATAATCTTCTATCGATTGCTGAAAATCACAGCTCTCTAATTTGTTCCTATCGAAAGCTATTTAAAAAAACCCGAATGCACTGACTTTTAGCACCAATATTAGATCAAATGGGTGTGTGTGTAGATGCGAGTTTCGATCTAGGTATAGGCTTGAATCTGTCAAGAGAATATCTGCAGGTGTCAGATCTCTTTTGGATGCAGTATATGCTCACATGATAGACTATTTTCTACTATTAAGGTTTTGTTGTGTATAGTCGGTAACTAAATATTTTATTCAAGGATTTCGATTTACAAATAAATTTTTTGGTAATGGTATTAGACTGTTGCCTGAGTCGTGTAACGGTATCATCTAATTCGTTTCTTTGGTGCAACTTAGTCTATTCAATAGAATGAAAGCAGTTAGAATTATCTACTCGTATTCTTCATCTTTTCTTTCAATTTTACTTTTCCACGATACAGAAACACAGAACAAACAGCTGTATAAAAATGTTCGAGAAAACGAGAATTCACCTTATTTATTATATAACATTATTTAATCTTTTTTTCTTTTCTTTTTAGTACTCAACATCACCACGCTATCATTATGAACAACATTAACATTGCTCAACATCAAACACATGAGTACAGTTGGAGTAAGCCATCAAACTTCGGCCTAAAATACCGATCAAGAACAATCTTGATGCCCATGGTACACGACCAGGCTTGCTCCAGACTAATTTATATATTTCTCGAGTGAGAAGAATGTGAAGGACTTGAGTCCGTGCCGTGCGTGTATGAGCGTTACACTCGCCATGGTTTGTTCAGGATGGTTCTTGGTCATGCAAGCGCGAATAGAATGAACTATTCCTTTCATCGATCCATGTGATTTAATTGAGAGAAAAGAAAGAAAAAAAAATGCATCATTTTGAGTCTATTCGATTGAAAATTGTTGAACACGATCATTCCCATGGTCGATGACATAGAGATTGTCATGTCGATCGAAGGACAAACCCATCGGAGATCTGAACTGATTTGCCCCTGCTCCGTAACCATTGCCACCTACAATGACAGTGCCTTGTGTCGCTCCTTGAGGCCAACGCATCACTCGATGATTCGACGAGTCTGCTACATAGATCGTACCCAACGTATCGACGAACAGTCCTCGAGGATGCGACAATTGTGTTAGAGCATTTCCTTTGCCTTGACCTCCAGCAACGACAATGCCTTCTATTGCACCTTTATTCCATTTCATCACACGATGATTCCAATGGTCTGATACGTAGACAGCCTGTTGTTGATCGACAAAGATGTAGGTCGGAGAGTTGAGTTGATTGAGACCAGCACCTTTGCCATTCCCGCCAGCCACGATAATTCCACTCTTGTCTCCTATTTGATATTGTCTTACTTCATTATTGTTGGTGTCAGAGATGTAGAGATATCTCTGGTTGTCAATGGCTAATCCCCAACAAAGGATGTTGTTGATAAGGATTTCTCCTTGAGTGGTCTCACTACGACGAGACCATCGTACGACTCGTCGATTCCAGAAATCACAAATAATGAGACTATTCGTCTCTTTGTCGATGACCACATTGACTGGATATTTCAATTGATCCAATCGATCTCCTTCACCATTGCCACCAGCTACCACTTGTCCATTCGTCTCACCTATCTTACATTGTATGATACGACGATTATTGCAGTCAGCGATGATCATCGTTTGATCATCATCAATGAAGAGACCTTGAGGATAGGAAATTCCATTAGCAACAGTCACTCCATTCTGCACCCATCGAGCATTGACTGAAATATTGGTAATCACTACAATGAACAAAAAAGAAAAGCAATCATCTTTGTCGAAAAGATTCCCTCTCTCTCGCGGAAGAAAGAGCTATGAAGCAGACATTCGTCTTCTTCGAAGGGAATTTGATAAAGCCTACGAGAATATTCATTCTACGAATGGAAATTTCGAACCGTTTTCCTAGTTTCCTATAAGAAAAAAAGGTTTCTTAATAATTCTGACATATATGTCACTTTCAGTGTTTGCCAAGGTCTTTTTAACCCTAAAAACAACACCTGGCGATTGTTGTCTGGAGATTTTTACGAGAAGGAGCCATGCTAGTTCTATGTAAGTTTTCGACAGAAAGACATGGGGATCTGAGGATTTTTTCGTCATTTTGAATTCAGAATTTTTTGCAGGATGATCATTTATATGAACATCAGGCAAGAATTAAAGCAATAAAATAATGAACTATGTGAGACTTCTAAACTTAAAAAATATTGAGAAGTTTCAGTTTGCATCTCGTTACATGTAGAACAACAGATATCAAAAAACGTAATTTCTACGTTGTGGGAGCACCTAAAGGATCAGCATGTTGATAGAATCTTAGCAAGATCATAAGAAGGTTTGTATGTATACGAATCTGAGTACATTTGACAGAACTTCAAATGCATCTATAGATTCTGATACCTCCTCTATTTAAGGTACCTAATAGATCAATGCTGATCCTATCGGGTCTCTGCATAGAAGAAAAATAGAGATATATGAGTTTTATGTGTAATTTAGAAAGGTTTGTTTTTTTATAGGATAGCCAGAATGAGTTCTACAGAATTATCATTAAGTAATTGTGAAAAACAGCTTCAGACCATTGCACAGTGGTTATTTTCTATGGAGCACATGAGTATGACTTATTTTCCGTCAAAACCGTATTTTTTCCGAAGAAATGTTTGTTTCTACTTCTCGAAATAAAATGACTGGCGAAAAAACGAAATTAGAAAAAAAAATTTGACCGAAAATGTCTGAGGGGACCTTTACGCGAAATTTTCGTCGAAAAGTTTTTAATTTGAAAATCTAACAAATTATATATCATTTGATACAGTTGCTTGCGCTGATTCTGAAACTGTCGTTATTTTTTATCGAAATATGCTTTTGAGTCAAGAATATCATGAAAAAAATCTATATCTCAGTCCAAAAGTATCTATGCATTTTTATGCATACATAGTGGACACATCACATACAGAAGTATTATCTGCGAAAGTTTCGTTGAGATTCGAGCTAGGAGAAAATGTGTAAAGCTATTTTACTGATGATCCCTTTTTTGGATAACCCTTTAGTGCAAAAAGGAAGATTGCTTTTCAAATAGAAAAGAGATAAAACAAAAACATTTTTACGTATCGATAGAGCTGAACTTCTATTTTTAGGATATATATTATTTGTTAGTCTACTTCTTCCACCTTCTATGAAAAGATGATTTATTTGCGAGGTTTTTACGAGATTGCCGAAAAGTGTCCTAATTTTGTGAGTGGAAGGACTTAAACAAAATCTTTCGCTTCATCTAATTTTTAAAGACCGAATCGCTTGATCATATGAATTACAGCCGCTTCCCACATGGATTTTTTACTAACTTATTTTTTCTGTGTACGAATGAATATTTCGTTTAAAAAAACAGACTGCTAAATAGTTCTTAAATACCTCAGTGGATTGCATATATATTTAACATATACTCAATTCAGTTCCGTTCGATTCGACTTTATTTTCAAATATCGAACGAAATTATTCGGTTATCCGATTCCATTTTGATCTCTGTTAGGCAAAAAAATTGAAATATCTTCACCTCGGATCCCTCGAATGGGTTGATTATTTGATTTGTTATAGAAATTTATTTAAAGTTTTCTTTTTTTTTTATACGGATAACGGAAATGAATACTACTGTTAAGTTATACTTTTTGGTATGATGGGAAAAGAATGAAAAGAAAAATGTCGATAAGAAAAAAGCTCAAATAGAAAAAAACAATCATAGCATCGACAGAACATTTATTGAGTAAAGAAAACGAATTGAAGAATTGATAACATACATCGAGACAATATGTCACTAAATGTAGAAGTGATAATGATTCTTTTTTTAATAAGCAATATTTTTACTAATAACTTAGATAACCCATTGATGAGTTCATTAGCATCAATATCATTATTTTCGTATTTTGTTCGATATTTTTTCTTTTTGATCTTTTTCCATTCATTCTATTGTTTTGACTTCACCAGAGAAAGTTTACCCATTGTCAACTAAGAAATATACATATCAAGCGTTCCATGAAGAATTTTCACATGTTATCAACCAGAATAGTAAGAAACAATGAAAACGAACTACATTGATGTATACAGAGCAGGTTTTCAAAATGAATGGTAGTCAGTTTAAATACCTGAATATTCCTGTCTCATAAGTACAACGTATTATCATCTTGCAAAAAAATATGTTTCATATTTTGAAAATTCGAAATTTTGTAAGTATTGACTTTTAAGCTAATTGACTAGTTCTGAAAATTTATTGTATTCACATCAATGTAGTATCATTCATAAAGTTCAATTTAATTTTGTTCTTTTTATTCGATTAGATAACAACTGAAAATTATCTATGACACGCTAAACATTTATTTTTCTTGCTTGAAAGCAGGTGAAATCGTTTTCAACATACCAACAACAATATTTCATAGTGATGTTTGTTTACTTTATCTGTACGAAAAAGAAAATTTGAATAAACTTGTACCGCTAACTAAAAAATCAGCTCATTTGATTGAATCGATACGAAGATATTTCATTTTTTTCTTGTAGTGCCATTCAAAGCTCACCATGTATATATCAAATTAAAAAAATTCAAGACAATTTTAAATTTGATATAGGTTTTATGTCAGCAAATTTCAACTGTAATAATTCATTTGTTACAAGATAGTAACAACATTTAATTCTTATAAGAATTCATCCATATTTCATCTCGAGCGATAAATTGACTTTTATTCGAATGAATTTCCGAGTATCGAAGTCGAATGATAGAGTTTATTTGTAAGTGACAACAATATGCTAGGCAGTCCTCAGAATAATCATATGTTCAAAGCCGATATCGATATTGACTAAGCGATGGATTTCTATGTATATTCTTATCAATTTTCATCGAGAATGACACTATTTCTTTGATAGCTTCTCGATCTGTTGATGGTTACAACTTTCTTTTACAATTCTTAGAAAATTTAATTGTCTCCATCATAGTAAAATTTCCTATCAAATGGTTTCACTGAAAGACAACGAAAGAAATATTGCTATCCTAAAGGATGATCCAAAAATTGAAAGATTAAAGCTGTATTCAAAAGAGAAAGTAGCTCGAATCTCATGGACATCATGAAAAATTGTGCTTTTCTTTTTTGATCATAACTAAACATTTTACAGCTAATATTTATTTTGCAAAAGTAAAATACTCTTGTAACGTCTGAAGTGAAATATTGTTTTCTAGACAGATATAAAATCTGAAGAAAATCAAAAAGATTAATAATTTTTCATAATCTTGATGGAATTCGAACTATTTTCTTTTCAAATGATAGATTTTATCTTTGTCTACAAAAAACTGTTTATTTTAGGGCAACTATATACAAATGTATATGTATAAATAAGGTCAATTTATAGAGAGGAATCGAAATTTTTGGAGCACGCTCTAATATTTCAATGTCTTATTCTGGTGCTTGTATATTTTCATCTATCTCACACATACGATTATCATATTAACTTAGTCAAACTCTTGTTTTTTTTTCAAAGAAAAACAAAGACTGATTATTAAATCATACATTAAATGCCTAATTTTTTCTCTCATGTTGAACTATTTTCTTTGCATTCATTCGTTCTAATATATTCAATACAAAAATCCATCACATATACTGAATTGTACGTAGGCAAAAAGTAAAATGAACAGTTAACTTAGACAATTGCTGTACGAACAAAATGGCATATGCATGCATTTTTGGAAAAGAGAAAACAGCAAGAACATCATCGCACAAGTGGGGAAATGGAAGGTGTCAGCGTCAGTGTGCAGGTGTTCATCATCCTTTGACACATATAGACACTCACATCCACACGCACACTAGACCCTCACACCCTAAAGTGACATCTCTAGTTAAGATCATGCTGAACGCTTGAGAGTATGAGTAGTTTGTTAATAAGAGACTTATATCTACATTCATGGTTCTAAGTGAACGTAATATCATTCAATCAAATTAAAAGAAAATGAATATAACGTCATTTTTCATGTGCATGTTCAAGCACATAAAAATTTTGAACTTCGACTTTTCTCGCTATGACTTTTCATTTAAATCACATAAATGAAATGCTTGAAAACAATGTTCGTCGTCACAAATCATCCTTCTGGATAAAGAAAGCTACGCGATTATATTTAATATAGTTTCATGTAACAGTTTTTAAAGAGAACTTTCTATTATACGAAGTCATCTAGTAGAAATTTTTGTGCGCAAAGAGTCCAATATCGTTACCCCATTTTGTAAAGATGATATTCAATTGACATATCACAACTACATTCCGAATATAAGATAACATATAAATAAGAATAAAAAGAAAATCCATGTTCGTGAAAGTAGTTAGTGTGTTCGATAAAAAGATAATAATTATCGAGAAAAACGTGATATGCGTGTAAGATTAGGGGTGGCATTTTAACTTGAACTTAAGAAATAAAGTTAAAGTGAATGTTCTCTTTGATCTTTACAACTGTCTTGATTATTGGAGTGATGTTCAAGTGACTCTCTGCAACTTCTAAAATGAGAAAAAAAATGAAAAATAAGGTAGTTCGAAATGACTTTCAAGAACTTTAAATTTGAACGTTAAAGTTTAAAATAATTTAAAGTTGCGCTAAACTAGTTTATTTTTCATTTTTTTGGCCATTTTATAGGTTGCAGAGAGTCGCTCGAACATCACTCAAGTAATCAGGACAGTTGAAAATATCAAAGAGCAAATTCACTTTAATTTTAAAATATTAAACTTAAACTGACAACCTCGGTCGTAACTAGGGCATTCTAGATCATACAAAACCACGTCGAAAAATCAAAGGAAAAAACTCGTCTTCTGCTATTCTGATTGGCGAAGCCACCTAGAAAACGATCATCGTTCATTCGCCAAAATTTTGGATTTGTCATCCTGTTGCACAACTTTTCCGATTCGTTTCAGATGATTGTTGAATAGGGCTCTGAAAAAGCTATCCTTACTGACCAAATCTGACTCCACGGCAAGCCGTCCTTCAGAATGAATTCCAACAAATATTAACATAATGATTCAAAGAAGCCATTTTGGTGTCTGGAATCGCCGATTATTTTTTTTCCTGTGCTCGAAAGGCTTAGATTCGAATGCAGCACATAACTTTGCTGAGAAAGCATCTGTTTTGCTAATTCTTGACGTTCCCTTTGTCTTTAAGATGGTCAAAAAAAGATGTTTTCGAGTCTACAATTTGGTCCATGGTATTTTGAAGAGGAGCAAGTTTCAGGAACTCTTATTGTTATATTCAGATTCAGCACCCTTTATCCTATATTGGCATATGGTCTGAAATTGATTTTGACAATAGAAGGTTTTTCGAGACACATGAAGGATACCCAAGCGCAGAACGCCTGAAAGTGATTTTTCGGGAAAAAAACTCGTAAAATATGATCATTGATCACTCGGGATTAAAACTAGATATAAACGGGCCGGATCTGACAAGGACCAAAAAATGTTCCTATCCTCTCAGGTCGTTTCAGTTTTGTTTTCCAGTATTGATTCAATCGTAAAATAGAAAATCAATGTAAAAAAATCGAACGATTTCGATAATTCTTTTAATTTCTTTTTTTAGCTTTCGTTAAATAAAAATTGGAATTTACATAAGTTCATTTTTCATTCTTTTGAAAATCAGAAAGCTGCTATTGTTCACAGTGAATTTCGTACTTAAATTGAAATTCAAAACTCGATCTCGACTCAAGATCGAAATCGAAAAATTTCATACTGAGGCTAAATGGTCTAAGAGTGTTGAGTCGAGTCTTATCCAAAAAACATATAGTGCATGTTCTTTCACTTATTAAATAGTAGAAAACTGAATTTACTATTTTTCCGTTTGTCTTTTGATTGTGTTGTGGCCGAGGGGACAGCAGTAGTGGCTTCTCTGGAGCTATCAATTGGCGTCTTCAATTCTTCCAGTCTTGTTTCAAAATTGCATTTTAATTCAATCGTGGCTTTCTTTTCTGATCCATCTGGATTTGTCTCAGATAATAATTCGTCAATATCGCCATCTGTCAATGCTGTCATCACTTCACCGTCGATGCTCTCTTCTAAAATGATCATAAAAAATGGGAATCATTACAAAATGACTGTTCGCATTCGGACAGTATTTCGTTCGCTTCTGACTTCTACAATTTATTCTTACGAATATTATTTATAAAGCTTCTTTAAAATGTCTCTGAAGTGTTTTATTAAAAAATCTGACACTGAAACTTGTATTCGAAATCTTAAATTACATTCTGACTGGTAATGTAAAGCATAGAAAAAGGTTATTATCGATCTTTTATGTCGCATTTGTTACCCCAAAGGAAAACCAATAGGCTCTCAAACAAAAATTACAAAATCCTACCTTGATTCTCAGTAGTAACTGTATCGGCAAATATCTATCCATTAAGACTTTGTGTATGAAAAAAAAACTTGCTGGATTAACGAAACTCGCGTGATTTTATTGTAGAGAAAAGTAAACTAAGTTTTATGCATTATTAGACAATTGCTGCAAGAGTATTTCTTTACCCTTTTAGATAGAGCAAATTTGGTATCATTAGAACGAGCATCAGCATCTTTTTCAGTTACTTGAGTCTATAACGGTATACAATTAATTCTTTGACAATTTTCAACGCTACAATCTTTCTGATTGAATGCATTCTACTGTTTGAACTGCAAATTTCAATTTCATAGTTTTCAATAAATCTTCGCGAAATACTTAGGTCTTACGAAAAGTAGTGCCCCCCTCCCACATCTTAATTTTGTATAGAAGCCTTGCGAAAACCTTCTCTCTCTAGTCTGATTTAGAAAAGAATGCTCTTTTTTTTCTATGCTTTTTAATCATATGTCAATTCATATCACAATAATAAAACTTCGATAAGCACTGTTTTTTTTTTAAGTTAGTTGATACCATTAGATCATAATGGACGTGCCATACAAAATGGACCACTTTTGCATGCCATTTTATCATCACTCAATACGTTGTATTAAAAAGAAAACAAAATATACAAAAGATGCAGCGTGAAAAGTTCTACACTCTACAAAGAACAATTATAAAAACATAATATAGAAAAAACCGAATTCGTCTTTTACCAAAAAAACACTCTTATTTTCGCAACGTCGGAACTTGATTGCTCAGAATTTTGTTCATTCTGAAAACAAAAAGTGCAACCATAGAATAAACAATTCCTTATAAATTGTAGAGCTTTTCACACTACATCTTTTGGTATATTTTGTCTTGTTTTTAATACAACGTATTAAGTGATGATAAAGTGAAATGCAAAAGTGGCCAATTCTTTATGCTACATCCATTATGATCTAATTCAATAGCATAGAAAAGCAGAGTATTCTTTCCTCTATCAGACGAGATAGAGAGAAAGTTTTTTGAAGTCTTCTATACAAAATTAAGGTGCGGGAGGCACTACTTTTGCTATGACCTGAGTATAACAATGTCGAATATTCAATACAAAGAACATTTTATTTTTCTACCATTAAGATGTGTCCTTTTTTATCATTCCATCATTCGATCACCAAATAGGAGTCATTATAGTCGCGACAATCTCTTGGAATCAGGCCCCGTGCGAGGATCCCAGGATTGGGGGAGGGTGTAAGACTTCTGAGGTAGTCAGATTTGGACAAAGCAAAATTTTTTTTGCATCAGACCTAATGTTAATCTTTCTCGTGCAACATGAAATGCAACAATTTTTCGCGGAGCGAAAACTTTTGGCAACCTTCATAGAAAATCCGACTTTCTCTGGTAAATTTTCAAGAAGACAACCAGCGTCTGATGTAAGAAAATTTCTCAATACTTCTGCCACCGAAGGCGGCCATGCTGGTGACGATTATTCTCGACTAGGCTGTTTCGAAGGAAAAATGGACTAAGTTTAGATGTTTTTCTAAGTTAGGTGCGGTCACGCAACTGTTATTTTTCGCGAAGCGAAAACTTTTCTCACGTCAGACTCATGAAAAACTCTTCTTTTCCTTATTATTATCGAAAGCAAAAAGTATTGCTATAACTCTTAGCAATTTCGTCGCCGAAGGCGGCCACGCTAGCGACGACTGCTCGCAAATAAAGCTGTTCAGAAGGTAGGAAGCAGTAAAGTATGCCATAAAAACAGGGAGATCAGAGCTATTTTCAAGACGAGTATGCCCATGCGGCTACTTCTTCGTCAAGCGAAAAATTTTAATAGTTCAGAATTTTGTAGTAAAAATCATCGTTTTAGCCGGAATCTCGAGTAAAAAACCAGCTGATTTCTTCAACTTGCCATAGAACTTCATGTTTTCCGTCGATATCTCAACGATACTTGCCGATTATTATTATAGAAAGATCATTCCCTGACTCCCATTTCCGCTCAGGACACCTCTGAAAGATATTTGTGAAAATATCTCTCTGAGATACTTGATAGATTCAAAAAAATATTATGCATTTTTGTGGCTAATAATAAATAATTTTCAATTATTGGGCCGTGTACACCCCCCTACACCCCTCCCACTTTCGCAGGTTCTACTTGCAATTTATGATTAGTGTTCACTATACAGAATTTATCTATGTGAATGAAGCCATGAAAAAGTGTTTACTATAGGGAGATGTCTATTAAATAGAGATGTTCACCAATGGAGGTTTTACTGTGCATGAAAAAGAGTCATATTCAGAAAAACAGCTACTGCATATCCGTCAAATAAAATAGTCTCCACGATACTTTTAGTTGATAATGATGATGGTCGATGGATATGAAACAAGAAAGTGTTATGTATGAATATATTTATAGTCAAGTAACATTTTCGTTCTGATCAATAATTTTAATTAATGCTACATATTTTGAGATGTGCTGGCAAGTAAAGTAGGATTTGAGAATAGTTCAAAGCTGACGTTTTTCCATACCACTCAATAAGTTCTATCTTTTTGTGGACATTAATGAATACAAACTGAATTGAGACATTATTAAATTCAATTTGATTATGTATTAGTCGGTATTTCAACATGTTTTTGCGATGAAGCTCACAGGAAGATATGCTGTACAGTATGACATGAAGTGAATTTAAGTTTCCTGAGTTAGTCAATGCAAAGTGGTACGAGTAACATGTTTTTAAAATTCAAACAGATGTTGTTATTATATATTTTCGCTCTTTTATTCGCTGTTTTCAGTTATATTCCATTTTTTTAGGTATGTCTTTTTTTTCGTGTTTCATGGCACGCTCACTGCTAACAGAGTTCGAAATTTATTTTAATTATATACGGTGTAGTTAGTTGAATCTTTTTATGTATGCAACCGATGTGTAAATAGGATCATATCGAGCTTAAAGAGAAGCATTTTTATGTTTGTGAGCACTCTCGGTGTTTCCAGAAAAAAAGCTTTATTAAGAAAAGTAATTCAGAAATGGCACATATTCGGGTCAAAAGATAAGCCATGAGTATCTGTGGATATTAGTGAGATTTAGCTGGATATTAGCATGTGATATACAAAGGATATTGGATGTCAGTGTGGCGAAGGTCAAATGGATGATCTTTGTTGAGCATGTATTTTTTTTTCTATTAATCATAGAAAGCGGATGTTAATCGATGCTAGTGAGGTCGGTTTTGGTTATCCTTGAAAAGTTGAGTGTATGGAGTACTATCATTAATTGGTAATACCCTACATTATCTCAAGGTATTCTCACAGACTATTACATGCAACTTCATCGTCCATCTCGTTTTCTTTCATCTTGGCATCTTTCTTATGGATTCTGAGGTTCTTTGACTTCACTCTTAAACACTTTTATGTGATCAAAAGCTTTCATTCACACTCTGGCGCAATGGTATGTTGTAAAAAGTGATTTCTCATCATGTCATTTATGGGCCGGCGTGCGTGTCCGTATAGATGTAAGTGTGTGAGTGCGGATGTGGCTGTGGCTCTTTTCAGTTTTCACACAGAAACTTACACTTACACCCTCAATCGAGTTCGTGTACGATAAATGCAACAAGAACAATTCATGGGACCATTGACAAATAAAAAAATGATCAATCGATTGGATTGACAGAAGCCGCTTATGTATATTAATTTCATGTCTGTCAGCATACTTTTTAATCAGTATTGAGATCGCATATTGGCATTGTTTCTAGTCTTAGAAGTCCTCCTAATGAGTGACGCATAAAAATCAAATAATCAAAATCAGCTATACCCAGTCAATGTCACCGATAATTGATTTCAATTTCGTCAAGAGTTGTGTGTGTTTGAAGGACCTACTTTTTTTAAAATGATTCGTTAGTTACTTTTGCATCATAGCAACATGTCAGCTTTGATTTATGTTGACTTGTATAGTTGATTTTTTTTTCATTCTTCTGTTTGAATTCTTTCCAACTAGGCACACTATTGGAAAGTATTGTGCATAGCAACATTAATAATTTTAAGGCAAAGAGCACACGATGATTTATTGTCAGCAAAAAAAAATACATCTACGAAAGAATTCAGCTCTTAGGAAGTAGATATGTCTCTATCCTTTTCTGCACAGTGTACAGTAGTTGATATCGTTTAAAAACAGACAATGACTACCGAAGATAAACTTCGTTTTGTGCTGATGAAACTGTTTGATTTAGGACGATTAGTAGCATATGATTTTTCTACAATTATGATTTCTTGTTTATTTCATTCCTAAATAGACGAAAGTTAAATTATTATGAACAGTAAACATAATTACTGCGAATTGATAAAAAATATTAATAATTTTCAATATAATTAGTTTAATATTTCTTAAATAAAATTCAAATTTTAAAAGATCCTATAAATTCATATTATTCGTTTGAATTATCTATTTTCTTGCTGTCCATTCGATAATGCTAAAGAAAAAAAAACATTTTTAACAATAACAGGGTTTACTTTCTGCGTAATGTATACGGCGACAAGCCAACCTTGTTACGCATCAGGAAAAGAAATTTTTTTGAAATATATGAAATTCCATTAAAATTTGACTTTAAAAGTGCATAAATTACAAAAAATTACTGGAAAATATAATACAGTTATTCTTTCCAAAGCATTTTTTTGTCAGTATTTGAATGTCAAAACAAATACTGAAATATAACATCTTTACTGAAGTCAAATTTCGTCAAAAAATCATCTGAATTTTTTTGAAAAAATGTATTATATTTAGAATCACAATGTAAAAACAAACTGGAAACTTGATTTTTTTTGTTGCAATGCATTTTCCATAGAAGCTAAACATATTGAGGAATTGAAGGTTAAATTAGACAAATAAAAGTCAAACATTGTATGACGATATACAAGGATGTGAGTGTACATAAACCTATCAATGTAAATGAACCCCTACTGTTTCTTGCTAAAATGATTTTTGATTTATATTACATTCATTTGAAATACTTAGGTATATGTAAAATGAAAAAATTTTTTTGAATATGCCAATAATTGATTTAATTTTAATTCCTTTCAGTCAGAGAGACATGTTATTTCAATTTTGTTTGACTACATTCAAGATTTGCTGAATTTAAGCATGTACCGCAGCATCAACAAGAAACTATTAAGCCATACACCTCTGCATTAGTAGAACTATGT
Source organism: Rotaria sordida (assembly GCA_905250125.1). NCBI lineage: Eukaryota > Metazoa > Rotifera > Eurotatoria > Philodinida > Philodinidae > Rotaria > Rotaria sordida. Next base: position 10,917 of record CAJNOL010002689.1, on the reverse strand, counting down.
TTATTATAATGAAATATCAATGGAAAAAAGTCTAATGTATCGTGTTTTCAATAGACATAGACGTTGAAGCATTAATATTATTGTAAAGATCTATTCTATGCTATATATTGAAAACAATAAACGTTTTCTGTGTTAAATTTTATTATAAAACTTGTATAATTATCAACAATTTTTGATTGTATGCATGCGAAACAACAAAGAAAAATACATTAACAACGAACAACTCAACACAAGAAAAATGCATACTGTTGTATTTATATTATTGTTACCATCGTCGTTTCTTTTTTTTTGTGTCCTTGTTCGCACAGTGAGTAACTATATAAGAAGATCGAATCTATAAACAAAGAAATGTTGAAGAAAATGTAGATTGCACTTATTTTTCTTTCAATGTAATTGCATCTCGTCAAGAGCTTTTTTGCAATACTTTGTCTCTCTAATTCTATCAAGTTAGAAAATTCTGATGAATAAAAATATATTAAAATTAATTTAAAATTATTCATTGCATTGTATTCATTTCTTTTCTCTTCATAGTTATTCATTCACAATCATCAAATTTCGCTAAGTTCAAAAGATTGTTAAAATTAAACGCGTATTCAAGAATCTTTTGTCTAAAACTTTCATTGTCTTGTCTGATAAGGAATATTTCCAAATATCTTATTCATCTAAATAAAAATACTTCAAAAGCTTTCTTAATTGGCTATGTGTGAGACTGTGAGTAGTGGCGTATACAGAGGGGGCTAGAGAGAGCTCAGCTCCTTCTACAGAGGCTTGAGCCCTCTAGAAGGTTTCTGACTCCTTTGGTTGAAGGAAATTATCTCCCTAGTCGAGACTTCCCAGAAAAATCCTGAGGAAATCTGTGTTGTGAGTCTCTGTGGAAGTTAAGAGGGGATTCAGAGACTCTCCGGGGACTTCGCAGGGACTTGATAGGGACTTCTCAGGGAGTTGATAGGGACTTCTCAGGGAGTTGATAGAGACTTCTCAAGGAGTTGATAGGGACTTCTCAGGGAGTTGATAGGGACTTCTCAGGGAGTTGATGAGTAATATCAAGGTCTTTCCAGAAGCCACCATTGGAACTCTCTGAAAAATTCAAATTTATTAAAATTTTCGAGGGATTTCATAAAATTTGAGGCTCCCCCGGGGAATTCTGAGATATGCAACTCCACCAGAGACTCACGACAGTGATTCCACATTTTTCAGGGGACTCTCCGGTGATTTCGTTGGGGAGAGTCGACTAGGGCTGTGACTTGTGTATTAATAGGAGTATACATATGGTTTATTCAAAATAGAAAGCATTTATAACAGAGAGAAGTCCAGATCTTCAAGAGATATTTGTTAAAAAAAGTGTAGTGTATAGTTTTCGTGCATTTTGAAAAATTTTCGTTTCGCCAATGAGATGATTTCTGTAACATTTCGATTATGCTGACTTCTTTTCTTCATTTCAGTTTTTGAATATGAAAAAGGACTTCATTAATTATTGAGTGGCTTCGCCAATGAAAGAAGGTAAATGACATAGTTTTGTGGCTATCATTCCGGAATCGTGAGTTCCTATTTGAATGAATTATACGATTTCAAGACAATTATTTTAATTCTGTTTCGAGAAGCTATCGTCTTCAGCGTTGTGTTCTTCTGAAACAAATAATGAATGTTTATTTCGTCTACAATTATTTCGTTGTCAAAAAAATGTAAATTTTACTAACGAGGGAAGGTTCCCAGGTGTTCAAGCCATTTAGATTCCATCTTTTGGCCATAAGTAGATCTCAATGAGGTATGAAAGAGCCGAAAAGGATTGATTTCCTCGCGCATTTATTTCTGAGATATTGAATTTTTCAAGATATGGTATAAGGAAACGAGAATAAAATGATCAATGACTCTTCTTGAGAAAAGTGAAACATTAAGGACTGAAGCTTTTTTTCAGTCTTGAGGGTGTGGGTATGAGTTAAAAGAAGGACCATACCTTCACCACAGCCCACACGAAACCCGCACACCCACCCACATCCACATCTTGAAAGACATTCATATCTGATATAGTCAACTATAGACAGAAATATAGTCTGATAGTTACAACAATAAGAGATATATTTGATCTGGCTGTTAATGCTTATGACAAAGAAATTAAGTAATCTGACTTATTAAAACAAATCTTTTAATAAAATCATGACTACAATAATCACATAAGACATTTAGTTATCAATGTCCTAACCAGCAGCTGAGAGAATTTATTAGATAATAATGTCAATATGTTCAATATATGATAGTTCTTATTGAGAATTATAACTTCAGGTAATTAAATTACTTTTATCGGTGCAACCATTAGACTACATTTCTGCTTATAGTTGCCTATATCAGATATGAATATCTTTCAAGATGTGTCTTATTGTAGGCACGTGTACAGGTTAACTTATCATTACTTACAATTCCAAATAGAATTAAATTAATAAAATATTGACTATCCGTTTCATTGGCTTATGAGGGCATTCGGCAAATTTGTAAATTTTCTCGAGAAATTCTCATTCGAAAGAGCTGAAATTTTCATAGTAAGTCGAGCACTTCAATATCTATCTATGATATAAATATGAGCCCAAATCATGTTAACAGAGAAAAATTATGGCAAGAACAAATTGTTTAGTTTATTGTGACCAGGGAGATATATTAACCTGATAGAAACTGAGAATATTCTCGGAAACAATTAGAGAAGAGAGAGATCATGACGCCATTATACTCTAGCAGCAAGAATGAAGGATATTTAAAACGAAAGTATATGAGAGAAAGAAGAAAAGTATGGGATGACAAATACGATTGTCAGCGACCTTAATGACATTGCATATTTAATAGTTTAACGTAAGCTAAATACTTTTTCTCTATTGGAAAACAGGTGGAACAACATATGTCCTGCGATTCTCAAAAGGATAGATAGATCTGCCGACCCTTAGAATATCTTGAATGTTTCGTCTAGAAAGTATACTCGTTCGTCGAGATATTGGATTTTCAAGAAAATAATCTCTTGCCACAGACATATTGCAAAACTTGAGTTTACTTGAAAGTTCAATATCTCGAAAAGGATTATGCTTTTTGTAAGGAACTTTCAGCATATTCTATGGGCCAGCAGATCTCTCTATGGACAGAATCTTAGGTCGATATTCCATCATTTGATTTTCGAGAAATACCTAAAAATCGGTCGAAAGTTCAGGAAAACGATCACAACTCACGTTCAAAGGCTCATGGGCACGAATCCATTTAGGCTTTTGCTTGTTTCATTGAAACCTCCTTGTGAACTCAATATGAGCTCAAACAGTGGGCGACACCTCAGTTGGTTCCGTGGTGATTACTTAGTGTGCATCGGTTGATTCTTCATCATCACTCTTTTGAATATTGGATGATGACAATTTATTAGAATTAATCAGATATTTCAGTCGACTCGATTTTTCATTTCATTTTCGATTATTTATTATTACACTATAACTTATTGGATCCTACTCGTCAAAGTATTGTTACGAAAAAATAAGCTATAAAAATTATCAAAGTAAGATTCAACAAAAAACTTTAAAAAAATCCGTGTCTGCATGAAAATATCTTGATATCATTTTGAGATAGATTTCTGACTTTCCTGAAGAAGTTTAATTTTGTTATTTAAAAATGGTAAAAAATGTCCAAAGTAACGTTCTTGTAATTCTGGTCTCATCCAATCTTTCAGTGTGATTAAACGTCGACATTGATCCGATTTACACTGACACGATTCCGTTATAACTATATCATCATCCGAAATCATTGCATAATCAGTAGTTATTTCATCATTACGATTAATCGGTGACCTAACTACGACCGTACATTCATCTTGTAACCATGTGTTCGGATTACATGAATGATTCATATATATATCATTTGTTGGTGGATCATTAATATTCATACATAAATAATATTCATCATCAAGAGGAACAATACTATCACGATGTACTTGATTCAAAAGAGTTTCTAATGGTGTTGTTCTTGGCCATAACTGACCACCACAGACAATAATTATTTCACCAACAGCTAATGGTTCGCGTGCAAATAAACCTTTGCCATGTATTGGTGATTCACGCACTTCAATACGTTTATCAATCCACGAACTATTTCGGTATACTTTTGCTGTCGTCATTTCTGCAAACCAATGAATACGACAATACTTCCTCTATAAAATATAGTCTTAATAACTAATTGTATTTTTTAAGAGAAGTGATGATACTTTTTTCCGTTTCCTTTTTGGGGATGAATATATAGTGTAGAGTGAGAATAGTAAGCATGTATAGTGTGTGAACAGAACGAAGAGATGAGAAAAAATATTATTATTTTCCAATTAACTTTTAATTTTGTCCTTATGAGGCATTGCACGTAAGCCACGACAAATTCAAGCAGACCCTTGCTCAATTGATGCCACCGATTTGACTGATACTTTAACAGCAGATAGACATAAGAGGATGGCGGGTGTGGGTGTGGGTTAGGTGTGCGTGTGGGCTGAATGGGGTGTGGGTGTGGGTGTGGCTATGCTTGTGGCTATCACTTGAGAGAATACGGACATCCAAGCCCACACCCACACTAACACGCACACGCGGAATTACAGCCAGTTATCAGCCTCAGCCGATGACTGTGATACCAAGGCTAAGAGATTCCGGAATCACTAGGAATTCCGTCGAATTCCTTCCAAATCCTTGTGATTCCGGATCCGTTCGATACCCGGAATTACATCCAGTTGTAAGCCTCAGCCGATGAGAGTGATACCAAGGCTGAGCGATTCCGGAATCACTAGGAATTTCGCGGAATTCCTTCCAAATCGTTGCGATTTCAGAGCCGTCCGATACCCGGAATTCCGTCCCGGAATTGCATCCAGTTATAAGCCTCAGCCGATGACTGTGATACCAAGCATGAGCGATTCCAGAATCACTAGGAATTCCGCGGAATTCCTTCCAAATCCTTGCGATTCCGGATCCGTTCGGTACCCGGAATTCCGTTCCGGAATCAGATCCAGTTATAAGCATCCACCGATGAGAGTGATGGCAAGGCTGAGCGATTCCGGAATCCCTAGGAATTCCGCGGAATTCCTTCCAAATCCTTGCGATTCCGAATCCGTTCGATACCCGGAATTCCGTCCCGGAATTACATCCAATTATAAGCCTCAACCGATGAGAGTAATACCAAGGCTGAGCGATTCCGGAATCGATAGGATCTGTTGTAAATGATTCCGGAATCGGATTGTTACGTGGTGAAATTTAGTTCCGGAATCGGTGGAATAAATTCCGGGACGGGAACTGATTCCGGAATGTTCAACATCGCGGAATAGGTTGTATTCTCAATGACTAAGCTCTTGACTTTGTCTTAGTTTCTGCTGATTTCTGTACACTTTTGCTACTTGTCGCTATTACTTTCTCTTTTATTCTAACAATACTAATCTTGTTTCACATACAAAGTCATACACCACTGTGCATATCACTCACACGTGCATATGTCGTTGTTCAATCTTACTCAAACCACTTAGTATCATCCACTGAATATATTCTTCACTCCTCTCTTTTTCTTTTTCATCCTAACCTTCTCGTGAAGAGAGAGAACAATGAGAATATATGCAAGATGTAATGCAACGATTGCACAAGCGTTGACAGAGAACAGTGAATAATGGAACAATTACAATGGCAATGAAGAAGTATTGAATGCTAAGAGCAGTACTATGGAGATATTTGAGGATGACATCATACCACAGTGATGTAGAATAGGAGTGATACAGTTCAAAGGATGATAAGTGATATAGTGCAAAGATGATGTGAAAGAAGAGTAATATAATGTAAGGATGACATTACATACACGTGATAGTGTGTATACAATGTAATGATACTATGAAATACACGTGATAAAATGTAAGAATGGTGTGAAATACAAATGATAAAATATTATATAGGCGTATCTCTTGGCATAGTAATAAAAGTGTCTCATCGTTGGATGATTTTTGTCTGGTATTATAGACCATTTTCAGAAAGTATCCTCGCGTAGATACGGCAAGTTGGTCGAATCAATGCTCTAGAATAAATAGAGAGTACCAAGTGAAAAATATTCACTGATTTTAATGGGATTTTTCTGCAACAAAATCAAAATTAAGATTGATTGATAATTTTGATTATCGTTGACCATGACTTAACTATTACTTGATATTATTACTTATCCAGTATGAAATTCTTCGATTCAAATCGGATTATTTTGTAGAAAAATCGAAATTATCAATTGATTTACAGTCTTGATTTTGCTGCAAAATAAACTGATTTTCATCAAAAAATTTCACACTGGATAAGTAATAATGTCAAATAATAGTTAAGTCATAATCAACGATAATCAAATCTCATCTAAAAGAGCACATCAAAATGGTCCGACTGATGTTTTCAAAAGTTTGTAATATTAAACTTTGATAGGAAAAGCTTTTTGAACACGATTAGAAAGGCCAAATTTGGGACCTGATTCTCAATATGCAGATTGACGATTTATTTCCAAATATTGAATCTAAGTATTTGAGATAAAAGCCCCATGTTGAGAATGCTCTAAACTAAAAATTTCAGCTCATTTGAAGTTGTCTCTGTGAAAATAGTGGAACATTTATTTTTGTGAAATATCATAGGATAGTATATATGGTCCGTCTAATTTTTCTCATATGCATATTTCAATTAAATTACAACCAAGAGATCTGAAACTTTCATCATAAGTTATACTCATCAACCTCTATCTATGTATAAAGTTTCAGGTCAAAATTTGAACTTTGATTTTTTTTTGAAATTATCTATGGGAAATCACCGTGGTCCCCATCAGCACCATGAAGAAAAATCAAAATTCGAATTTTGACCTGAAACTATGTGTACATTAAGGACTCAAAGAGAATATTTTATAATGAAAGTTTCAGATCTTTTGGTTGCAGTTTAACTGACGTATGAATATGAGAAAAATTAGACGGACCATATATACTATCCTGTGATATTTCACAAAAATGAATGTTTCACCATTTTTCACAGACAACTTCAAATGAGCTGAAATTTTTAGTTTAGAGCATTCTCGACATGGACTTTTATCTCAAATACTTAAATTCAATATTTGGAAATAAATCGTCAATCTACATATTGAGAGTCAGGTCCCAAATTGGACCTTTCTAATCTTGTTCAAAAACTTTTTCCTATCAAAGTTTAATATTACAAACTTTTGAAAACGTCAGTCGATGAATTTTGATGTGCTCTTTCAGATGAGACTACTCTCGGTTTATTCTAAGACGCTGATCCGATCAACTTGCCGTATCTACGTGAGAACGTTTTCTGAAAACGGTATATAATGCCTGGCAAAAATCATCCAGCGATGAGATACTTTTATTACCATAAAAATATAGCCCATCGTCAAGAGTATTGGTGATAAAAAATTTCGATTACATCTCTTGTTTTTCTCGAGAAAATGGAGATTTACTGGAAAGTATTGCACTATAAAGTACTCCAAATAGGACCTACCCCTTCATACTTGTATCGTCTATATTTCCAAAATAGCTCATCCGTTTGATCTGAAATTATCAGTTTCTTCGTAATACTCTTACATCTACCTACTGTAAAAGTATCAGCCAAATTCGTGAGATTGATTGAGCAATGTTGGTCGTGACTTACGTGCAATGTCTCATAAAAAAAAGCAATTCTTGATAGCATCGAATTAAATAGTAAAGATAAACGAAAAACTTACTCCCAAGGGACCTTTAGGATACCCTGTATATGTAAATTTTGTGCGGCATCATTTTCTTATTATTTCAAAAAGTAAATCTAATGTCCATTTCAGAGTTAAATGGACGTGGCCATTTTTTGAATAACTTTTGATCAACTAAGATTATCGAGCTCGGAGTTGCATAGTTGGAAAGAGCGGACTCCAATGCATCTTTCTGTATAACTCATTTGAGTCCACGGACACTTTTTTACGACTGTTTATGCATCGGTATATTGTTTTTATGTTTTTTCCACGACTTTTTCTGGCGTTCTAATCCCCGTTATATCAAATTGTAGCCGGAATTCAGCTGTATGTATGGTAAATTTTCGGCATCTCTAT